>JAUOBV010189255.1:0-12050 GCA_032360425.1 Rubia occidens
GACCTAGAAGAACCTTCAAAGAATAAAAAATTCCCACACTCATCTTTGTCTGAACTGAATGTTGAGCTGGAAGCATCGCGCAATAAAGTCAATCAAATGGAAGAAAATGTCAGTTTGTAAAAGGAAAGAAATAGGTTCTTGTTTTTGAAAAAGGCGCTCTTATTTTTAGGTTGCAAGGTTTGACAGTAAATATGCAAAGGATCCTGCAGAATAATGTTGTTCTGGAGAATTTTTTATCTAGTGGAAAGATTGAACTGGAGGGGCTGAGAGAAAAATCAAAAGGGTTGGAAGAGATTTCACAGAGTTTTCGGATGGAAACCAACAGACGGATCAAGGTCTGGAGAATGAGGTTAGAGATGCAGTTCATTGTGCCTGAAATGCAGCTTTTTCCAAACACTGCACAAAGTAGGACCTTGAACCATTTGGCAAAGCTCGCAGTTCCTTTTTTCATCTTACAGGGTGCTGAGGAATGAGAAAAGGAAAAAAGTAGTTTATTTTCCATAATACTATTCACGTGACGTGAACAGTAATCGGGAATAGTATGTCATGGTTTTAGAAAGTTTTTATTTGTTTGTTTTTATTTTCAGAATGTGTTAGTTATTTTAAGAATTGTTTGACATTGTTTCCTTTTAGTTTTTAGGAATAAGTTTTGGTTATGGTTTAAGAAAATTAGAAGGGAATTCTGTTTCGTATTAAAATTTACTTTTCTAGCTATAAATAATGTATCCTCGTGGAGGAATAGACGGAATGATTAAGATTAATAAATTTTCTTGCGATTACATCATGATGATGAGTTGTGTGACGCAACTTAACTTTTAGGTGCGACGCCTAGAAGACCCCGAGGTATGAAGCTGAGGGTTTAGGAGTGATTCTTAAATTTATCTTTATTTTCTTTAGCTTCTGCAGATTTTTCCTATATCCTACAGCCATATAACTATACTTTTCCAACCCTAAAGCCAAGTTCTAAACCTAAGATCCGTTCTAAACCTACGCTCCATTGGTGCTGTATCAATTTTTGTATCAAAGCAGTATGAACTTATGGTTTTAAGGGATGTTATTGGCTAAGAATATGAAGATGAAACCTCTTGGATTGATAAAGGCGATGAAGATTGTTTTGATGATATGCATGGGCTCGACATTGATGACCTTGGGGAGGAAAAAGAAGACGTATCTTTTCTGAATATGATAAGGCGAATCCTAAGTGCATCAAAGGTTGAGAAGGTGATGAGACGTCAAATGCATGTATTTTTCGAAGCATTTAACATCTCTTTTGTTATCTTTTTATTGGAAGATTGCTAGATTTAGGTAGGATTACATTATAAGGGGTTTAGATAACCGTTTTCGGTTTTCGTATCTAAATCTTTCATTTTGTAACCTAATTTTAGTCTAATGGATTTATGGTCCTTACGAGCTTCTAGATTCCTTTTTGTAAGCTTAATTTGTAGATTGCTCGTAAGCCTAGAGTCAAGCATAAGGTGCCAATCCATTTTCCTCTATAGGCCTAGGTAGAAGCATTTATAGTGGAGTGCCGGAGACATAATTCTTTACGAGGAATGAATAGAACTGCACAACGGATGGGCCATTGTTGCACATCCCTAATTATGGAGGCAGTATCGGTGGAAAAAATGAAAGCATCCTTATGTGACAGATTGGGGGAAGTGTTGACCACCGATCACACTATATGACAGAAGAATTAGGAACGGTTTATATGTCTTGTACTTGATTGAATCTAGGATCAAAATATACTATCGGTCGTGTAATGCAAATATCCCAAGTGCCAATTTTATACATTTTATTCTCTCTAGTCTTAGCATGATTGTTATATAAAACCCACCTGAAATCTTGTTTTGAAATAGTAGCTATTCCTAACACATGATCGGATTGACGGCCCGATTGAGGCTGTGTTTAGTTAACCTTTAAGGTCTTAGCATCTCTGTGGATGACACCCCAGACTTATCGCTATCTACCTTTTTGGTAGCTTAGAAGTAAGAATGGGAGCAACTCTATAAATTCTATCTTTGTGAAGCATTCTGTGGGTTAGTAGATCTCTCGTAAAAATGTTATTTATTAGCGACCATGCAGAGTGTGGATCAAATTTTAGCGCTGCTGCCAGGGATGCTAGTCTAAAGACTTAACTGTTAACTTGTATAGCTTGTTGGTAGAGTAGTTAGTGTCTTTGTTTTTTTTTGTTTGGTAATTTGATTGGTTTTTGCTGTTGATCCTTTGAGATAGCTATTCCTTTTACTCCTAATCTTTTTGCTAATATTTTTCTTTAGTTTGGTATTGTCTAGATTCTAGTTTTTAGTACACACTCGTACCACGAACTTAGGAACTTTACACTTCCCACTGGATAACGCAGGTGGTCGGAGAAGGAGAAGGAGGAGAGCTAGGGTAGAGGTTCCACTAGGACTGACTGTAGTAGTTAAGGAGAATGTATAGATAGCAGAGGGCAATCCTACACTTAGGGAGTTGATGGCTCCTAACTTGGAGAATCAACCCCTCTGCATCGTCTTCCCACCTTTGCCACCGAATGTGACTTGTCAGTTAAAGAGAGACATGATCCAATGCCTACCTACCTTCCATGGGATGACCGGTGAAGACCTGAACAAGCACTTGTTGGAGTTTCACCTAGTATGCACCAATATGAAACCACCAGGAGTTTCAGAAGAATATTACAACTTGATATCCTTTCCTTTCTCGCTGTGCGACATAACCAAGGATTGGCTATATTATCTTCCTCCGGGGTGTATCACTTCTTGCATAACATCTCCATTCCATCCCAGTATGAGGCTCATTGTTGGAAGCACCAGTCATTCAGCCCGTTCTGGGAGCATGGTTCTCAGGGATTCCAAGTCTGCATCATCCTACGATATATGGTACAGGGCAACAAGATATGAGCTAGAGTGGATGCAGGCTTTGGGAGACTATATTTTTGGGACGAGACAGGATTTGACTCAGCTAGGTGCTCAGTTGGACTACCATTAGGGAGAAATCACGTACAGATTTGACAGGGTGGATGATCAGTTGCATTACTTGAGGATGGATATGGGTTTGCTGCACCATGGCTTAAGAGAGATCACAGATAGGCTGAGGACAACAAGGATTGGAGACAGGCACTTTCAGCAAGAGCCGCATGGGCAGAGGCATTGAGCCAGAAGTGGCGGACGGCGTTGAGGAGCCTTCGGTGTTCCCAACCTTTATTTTCACCATGGTCACATGCATTGGGGACAATGCATGAACTAACTATGGGGGAGGGGTTGGAACACTTTCATGGTGGTATTTCATTTGTTTTTCCCACTTATCATTTTCTGCCTTAATTTGTATATTTGTGATGATGACTATTTTCCCTTTTCTTTTGCTTCTTCTCCACTTTGTTTTTCAAAACTTTAGTTGTTGGTTTGTTTCGGTGTGAGGCCACCATTTATAGTTTTTTTGGGGATGTTTTGGAGCACTTTTGGTGGTGTCATTTGTTTTTCTTTGATCATGTTCATGTAGTATGAAGCCCACCTTTGGGGCATTTTGTGCTACACAAAAAAATTGAAAAATCTGAAAAAATATTCCTGGCTAAGTCGAATACCTAAAAGGGCGACTTAAGAAAAAATGGTAAAGGCATCTCCTTCCCATTTTGCAACTTAATTGTGCTCACATTTCTCAAGTTTATCTCGGATTGGGAAGGTAACTTGTTGGAGTCTCTTGCTTCTAACCGGCTAACCGAGGTGGAAAATTTCCCCACTTGAACCTCGAGGTTCTTGATGCTTGAAAAAAACCCTTTACCTAGATCTTCGATGTCTCAACTAGTTTGTTTCATGAAGATCACATATATCTTGGTGACTTGAGAAATGACGTCCATCAATTCTTTGCGCTCCTACTTATAGATGCCTTCACAACTGTTTGAAGTCCCCTTACCTCTCAGGTAGGATTGTAGGGGTGCACCTCTCCGGTTGGACCATTGTTTTCCACCCCTATAGACATTTTCTTTCTCTTGTTGCTCTTCCCGCCATGGAAATTAGGGTTGTCATAGTAGCGGGGGTTAAAGGTGTTGGTGTAGGGGTCTTGATTTTGGTTGTCTTCTCTTTGGTTTCCTCGGACCCTTATTGTTTTCCCCTTTCGAAATTCTGATTACTTCCTTAGTAATCTAATGCCTTAACTTCTTCAAATTCATTCACTACTTGAGGTCACATGTCCGTTGGGTGGTCTAGGCTCCACACACCTTGGCTTGATGAACTCTCCCCTTCATGAATTCCTTTATCATGGAAGAAAAATCTTGGACTTTCTCCTCCAATGTTGGGGAATGAGTTGGCTCATCCATCACCTTCATACTTGACTGGTTTTGAAACTTCTGTTTCCCACTAGCCATATCTTTGAAGAGTGTCATTGGGTCCTTCAGGCTCTTGTTAGTGATTAACCCATTGTATGTAGCATTGACCATCCTCATTTCATCGTCATAGAGTCTTTCGAGGAAGTAATAAACCAATTCCCCATCCTTGAATGGATGGTAGGGAAAACTCATCGTCTTAGAGTCTTGTTGGGAAACTGGGAGATGTTGGACAACTTCTTCTTGAGGCTCACGGATTTAGAGGTGGGGAAGAAATTTTTGAGGAATCTCCCCTTCATGTCCATCGATGATGTGATGTACCTCGATGAAAATTGGTACAACTTATCATTTTCCGTGTCTTAAAGTGAGAAGGAGAGGGATCTAAAATTTTAGTTCTCTTTGGAGATGCTCGATGACTTCCTGTTGATGCATACAAGGTAGAATTCTGAAAAGTACTTGTTCAGATCCTTATTGGCCATACCGTGAAATGTTGTTAGGCATTGGATCATGCCACTTTAAGCTCACAAGTGATGTCCGGTGTCAATGGCGGGAAGATGATGCATAGGGGCTGATTCTCCAAGTTAGGAGCCATCAACTCCCCAAGCATTCTGTTATCTTCCGCCATCTAATTCAAAGTCTCAACCTCTTTAACAATTGGCTCCCGTGGAACTGCTTTGCTCACCCTTCTCCTTCTTATTCTTTATCTACTTGTGTGGTTATTTAAGTAGTGTAAAGTCCCTAATTTGTGGTATGTGTTTGTACCACAAACAAGGAACGATACAATACTCATCCTCAAACAACACTAGCACACAAGATTAGTATAATCAAAGAAAATCTAACAAATGAAGCGCTACTCAAAAACCAACGACAACTAAAATGAAATAAAATAAAAAACAAGCTAGTCTTCCAACTAGTTATGCTTGCTAACAATAAGATACATCTAGTATCCTCGACAGCGGTGCCAAAATTTTACTCACACCCCAAAATGTCGTTCACCTGTAGGATGCAAGAATCAAAGATAAAATTTATAATGTTTCTCCCGTACTCACTTCTAATTATAATGACGTAGCTAGTGGTAAGTCCGGATGTCGTCCATACATATACTAGTATCTAAGAGTTAGCCAAACACAACCCACAATCAGGTTTCACCCTAACCGTATGTCAGGAATAAGTAGTACTAACAAACAAGAGGGTTGTGTAATTAACAACTAAGGGCATATGCGTAAAGAGAAGTAAACTATTGATTAACTATACTTGGGGTATTTGCGTAACATTGCTAATAAATGGATTTGATCGTAGATTATATTCACATAAGTACTTATAAACCCAACTTTCATGTTACGTCACATAATGTGGAGATGGTCGTCACTATCTGTCACAAAGTGGTTCATCCCCCTTCAAACCATCTTACCCCCTCCGTAATTAGGTATGTTCTTTGATGTTTTGATACCACAATTATTCCCCGTAATCTCACTCCCGGTGCTAATGAGTCCCCACTTAAAGATCTTAAGCCTTGCCTAGGTCGTAACTGTTAGATGTGGGAGTACGTCTATTGCATCATCGGGCTCTCCACTATAGATAACGATCTGAGACCTGAAAAAAAAGGAATCAGTGTCTTTTGATGACTCTAAGGTCACTACGACCCTAGTCGCTACAAACTATGAACACTTAATTATAATGCTAAGCCAGGGTTTCCCTCGTTAGGAATTTCTATACAGCAACCCTCGATCCACTGCTCCTAACATGTAATTCCTCACATGACTAGCTAATTATATTAAAGTCCAACCAATCGCCTTGGTACTCACAAGATAAATTTAATGCACACATCTCCCAGGTAATCTCAAGACTACAATGACACCTCTAATCTAACACTCCCAAATTAGAATTCAATCCTAGCACGATATTATTCAATGAATGAAATTATGTGTGCATCATAAAACATATCATGAAATAAATCATACAAGAATGCAATACACTAATAATACACAAATATTCATGATATAGAAAATTAGGGAAATATAAGAATCTCACAAATCCAAGTCAAATCATGAATACAAATACTACCCCGAGAAATAAAGCTACTCTAAAAGTATTAAATCCATGGAAAATATAGGAAGAAATTCCATGGATGTAAGAGTAAATGAAGAAAGTAGATAAAAACCATAGAGAGAGAGAGAGAGTCTAACCTCTTCTTCTACAAAACTAACTAATTACTTCTAATTCTTGTTGAACCCTAGAAGACTATAGGCTCCTTTTATAGGATAAGATATATGAGCCTCAAAAGCTCATATTTTTGAAACCTAGTGCCACATATTCATGCACTAACCGTGCCAGATTGCACACAAATGCCAACATAGCTAGTTTAACGTTAAACTGGAATTGTTTGGTTGCACTGGAATCATATCTGAGCGGACAGGCTGTGCCAAATTGCATGACCCATCGTCAGGGTCCTCGAGTCTGGCCTTCTGAGTGTACATGACGTGCTAAATTTCACATCCCGTCGTCTGGACTTGAATCTCCATTGATCTTCATACACGGGCCGTGCAAACCTTGGGTCCCAACTTGTCTGGCACGGGGTATTGGCACTAGCCATGCCATTTTACATGACTCGTGCCACTTCTTTGGCACTTCCAAGACTTGGTTCTTTTCTTCGACTCTTCTACATTTTATCAGGTTTTGACTCGTGGCCTTCAATCTTCTACCAATTTTGCAATTGGTCTTCATTGATAATACTCTGAAGTGCTTACAAGCAATCTACAAATAAACTCACATAAGAAGATCTAGATAATCGTAAGGACAAAAAATCCATTAGACTCAAAATAGGTTACAAAATAAAGGATTTATATAAAAAAACCCCAAAAATTGTCATCTAAACCCCTTATTATGTAAACCTACCTAAACCTAGGAATCTACCCACAAAATGATAACAAAAGAGAAGTTAAATGCCTTAGAAAAATACATGCATCTGGCGTTTCATCATCGTCCAATGATTGGCTACCTACCAACCCCATGATCCAATGCCGGGACATATGAATGACGGTGGTTATGAACATAAAACAATGCAGTAACTTGGCCTTCCTTCACTAGTGCGGTACTCGCATGTAAAATGGGTTAAATATTTTTTTCACTTGAAAATGAATAAAATGAGTTGTGGGTTAAGTGGACAATTTAAAAATACAGGTTGAGCGGTTCAATTATGGGTTGACCGTTCATTATATGAATTGGTTATTCTCGTAGGTTAAACCTCATTTTCTCCCTTTCAATTTGTGGGTTAAGATTTAAAAATAATGCTAAGAAATACAAACAATCTCCAATTTTTATCCTTTGATTTTTTTATAAATAGAATTGAAATATACTCATTCTGTCCCACATGTATTTGCACATGTTGACTTTTGCAAGTTGACCAAAATTATTTTTTACCATTAATATATTTACTTGTGCGCATTTAAAATGATAAAAATGATATTATGAAAATAGTTGTTACGACGATTCTAACAAGATCCCACATGATAGTATATTATCTTAGATATTACTTGATTTTTACTTTTCAAATTAATCAATTTTGACTAATGAATAGTGCTTGTGCAAATTCAACTAAGACAAAGGGATATAAGGTTTACAAAAAAAATAGAAGCAATTTTCAGTTGACATCTCAATCCATATGGATCGACACGTGTGCCAATATGGATTTTCAACCAGTGGGATTGAGTAGTTTTTTACCAGTGGATTGAGCGGGTTTTAATCCGATCTATTTATGACCCACCATAAAGTAGGTTGCAATGTGCCGATACCCATATTTTAAAACTACCAATATAACTGAAATCGTATTCAATATGCAGCCAATTTACCATCCAAATCAAAAGTAATGACTTACCAAGGAACCCTCTCCTTCGTGTGCTCTCTTAGTGGCTTCGGCACTAGAATATGAATTTAGCAAGGTAGTTATCTGCTTGGTGGAGAAGTATCTGGTCAGAAGCAGGAGTTTCTAAGCGACTTCAACGTTTTGGTTTACGGGAAGACACTGGTTTCTTAGAAGATGCAGATCTAGTTTTTTGGGAACGATGTTGATTTATTTGTATCTTCCAGCTGGTGTTGCGGTTGGGTCTGACAGTAGTCGGGCGCTGATGATTTGGGTCATTAGTGGAAAATTCCCTATTAAAGGCAATGTTAGAAGGAGATTCCTAAAAAATAATGCAATTTGGAGCCTTTATTCTTCCGCTGGCCCCAATTTTAAAGGATGTTCTAATTTCATGAAAGGCGAATTTCATGGAACCGCTTTTAAGCTAAACTGATTATAGGCGATTTTTAAAAAACAACCTATAATATGAAAAGATTAAAGGCGATTATTGGGGAAGCATTTTTAAATAGGCCATTTTAAAGGCGAATGTGATTGATGCCTTTGTTGTTTGTTTTCTCCAAATTTGAAATTGATTCCTAATACACCCTCTGTTTTGTTATTTATGACACACTTACCTAATTGAGATGTTTTCTTTTAAATGACACACTTTCCATTTTTGGCAAGATTCCTTCAATTTCATCCACTCATTCTACTTTTTACTTTCTACATTCAATTTCATCCACTCCTTTTCCTCACCTAAATCCAAGCACCTAAAGCTATGGTATATATAACAAAATAGAGGGAGTACTAATTTGGATTTCTTAAACTGTGTTTATACCTTTAGTTATTCTGAACACATTTTGCCGACAAAACCCATCTATGTTGATATTCCTCCTCCTTTACCTCAATTCAACCAAGTATTCGGTGCCTTATCCCAAATTCAAAATTCTGAATTCATCCAATTCTGATTCAACCAGTATTGATTTTCCAATTCAATCAATTCCAATATCAATGAATTCGGCCGTGAGGACCACTGGTCGCTGCAAGTGAGTGAGGCACAGAAGCATTAGGAAGGGGTAGTGGGTGCGGCTCACAATCGTGCAGATGAAAACCTACAACGAAGATCTACTTCCTCCGTCCCATAATAAACTTACTAATTTGACTTTTAGGAGTCAACTAAATTAAATTTTAACTGTCAATATATCTTTTTGTGTACGAAAAAAAATCTGAAAAATTTATAGTTTGAAAATGCATGCTATGATGAATCTAAAAACATATCAAATGATAATAATCATACATATATATTAAGAGAATTGAATGGTTGAAGTTGGTTTAGTATGACTTCCAAAAACCAAATTAGGAAGTTTATTACGGAGGTAGTACAATTGTGATTCGAGGATGTGGTGTAAGCTTGCGATGGGAGGTGAGAAAGGGGTTCCCAAACAATTTATAGGTGACAGTGACCATTGATTTCCATCGCTTGTGCAAAACGAATCTGCGGCCGTGGATGATCCACGACTAGGACACACCTTCGGCGTCTGGAGCTACCCTTTTTCATCTCTCATACTACACTTTCTAGTGAGTTTTGGGTCTTCTTATTCCAAGTGTATTTCTATGTTCTTTCTCGTGAATTGTATCCATCTGTTAATATTTGATATTAAAAGAATGGATTAATAAAATTGATTGGATTTGTCTAAGTTATTAGTTGAAGAATGAATTTATTTGGATGTTGGTAAAATTGCACACAAGCTATTTGATAAAATATAAGAGTACTTTATTACTAGTGCATTGATACTACATCAATGACACATCTAATCAATGATGAGGATTACAATATATAGTGTTATAATAAACAAAAGTCTAACAAGAATAGGATTCTAAATCTATAAGGAAATTACCATCTATAACTAATTCTATAAGGAAACTAATTCTATTAGGTAACTACCATCTATAACTTTTCCCTACAAGGGAAAAGGTTTTTATTTCCTTAACACCCTCCCTCAAGTTGGAGCATGATGATAAAGAATGTCCAACTTGCGAATAAGATTATGAAATTGCTAATCATTAAAAAAAAATTAAAATTCTGTCAGTATGACGGGACAAATTGACAAATCGGAGCCGTCAGAAGTACTAAGTAATTAAGGATCATTCAGAGAATGACCAGTATAGACAGATCCGTCAGAGCCAGATTCTAACTGCAACTGTTTGAGTAAAGCTGCAATCACATCGGTGGCATTCAGCATCTGTAGCTTGTTAGCCTCAGCTTCGGCGGCGATACGGGCTTGCTCAGCAGCATCGGAACCGGAACCAGAGGAGAGATCAGACATGGTAGTAAATTACGTAGATCGGCGGCAACCAGAAGTGGCAGCGGCATGACAAATCAGGTAGGTAGAGGTACAGTGATATGTAAAATTAGGCAGTGGCGCGTGAATGTCACTCATCGGCAGATCGGAGTAGTACGGATCACAGTAGATCGGAGTAGTACGGATCACGGAAGATCGGTAAAAATAGCAACCAGCAGGGCAGTCGACGACGGTGACGGCGCGTGTAGTGTAACATGAGGCTTGACGGCGGCGGCTCTGGTGGAAGACGACAGCAGATTTATTTACGGTTCAGGTCTCAGAATTTTTAGGCTCTGATACCATGATAAAATATAAAGTACTTCATTAATGGTGCATTGAAATCACATCAATGACACATCTCATCAATGATGAGGGTTACAATATATAGTGCTATAACAAACCAAAGTCTAACTATAATATGATTCTAAGTCTATAAGGAAATTATCATCTATAACTAATTCTATAAGAAAACTAATTATATTAGGTAACTACCATTTATAATCTTTCCCTACATGGGAAAGGGTTTTTATTTCCTTTAACATGCCTTCTAAACGTTGCCCTAGTTTCATTATTTACAAATACAAGTTGATTTTTAAACATTTGGTTCTTGACTCACTTATGTAAAACACTTTCTGATTTTGGATGGGGGCGAATGTTAATGCATATTGAAAATCAACATATTTTTTCCATTTCTTCAACTACAAACCGAACTCAACTACTCCCTCTCTCCCAATTCAAGCTACAATTTAACTATTCATTTAATCAAAATTTCTTAACTTTGACCCCAAAATTGAATAGGTGTATAAGTATAAATATTATTGAGTGATACCTTGTTTGAATCATTATAACATATATTTTCAGACTATCAACTTAAATATATTAAGGATCAAATATTTTTTAAACCAACTGTTGAAAGTCAAAGTGTGCCGTTTGAAGGGGAACAGAGAGGGAGTACATGAAACCCATATTTCAAAACAAGAATTTTGTATTAACTTCTTACTGCAATCTAGAATAATATGTTGCAAACAACAATTATATCAATCATTCAACTTTAAGCAGACCTAACGAGATATTCTTTAACAGATTCATGCTCCCAACCCTTGACCGAATCCAGGGAAATATCAGTTACTTCCTGTGTTTCATTGGATGTGTTACACTCTCATTTTTATTTTTATTTTGTGAATTTGACACACTTTTTTTTGTAAGATTCCTTCATTTTCATTCACTCATTCTATTTTTTTTCTTTCTAAATTCAATTTCATCCAATCATTTCATTCACCTAAATCCAAGTACCTAAGGCCAGTGTGCCACATCCAATAAAACGGAGGTAGTATCAAACATTTAGAATCTGCGATATTATCGGATGAAAGTATGAAACTAACAATTTAAATGATAATATTGAAGAGAAATGGATTCAATGAATGTAAATAAAATTTCTGAAAAATTACTAACTAGAGAAAACAAAACAAGTAACATCATAGTCCTGCAATCTAACGCTTCATCTGTTGGAATAGTGTCCTTCAGTCAATGTGCCTTTTCCATATAGAGTTGGAGG
>JAUOBV010189359.1:0-12050 GCA_032360425.1 Rubia occidens
TCACCAATGGGAAGAATTGTGGTCGCTAATGAGCGAACATCGCAAATGGGAAGAATTATCTTAGATGATGAGCGAACATCGCCAATGGGTGGAATCATCTTCGCTAATGAGAGAACATCGTCAATGGGAAAAATTATCTTCAATGATTAGCAAACATCACTAATGGACGGAATTATCTTGCACAAGGTGTGGGAATTACCAAATTTTCATTACATCGACCAGTTGGAGCGCTCGACATACAAGACTGAGAATAATTTCACGCAGCTCCATGTGATCTTTAAATACATCATTCTTTCCCATCGAATCCCAATCATCATGCTATCAAAGATGGTGATACTTTCAGAGATTGACAATGTCCACCTTATAGGTATGCGCTCCCTATGCATATCGCTCAAAGTATAACTCCCCCTAGGTGCACTTCGATAACTCTGTACAGTCTTTCCCAATTTGGAGCTAACTTACATTCTAGTTCCTGGCGAATGTTCTCTCTTTTTCTCATGATGAGATCCCCTACAGCGAATTGCACCCTTTTCACCCTTTAATCATGGTAACACTTGACATTCTCCTTCACCTTGGCTTTATGAAGCGATGCCAAGTTTCTCCTTTCCTCCAACAACTCGAGATCCGGGTGGTGATTGCTTTCATTTGTGTCTTCACTAGCTATCACCATCCTTTGACTTGGCATGCCAATCTTTGCTGGAATCACAAATTCCAAACCATAGACTAGTCCATAATGTGTGTCCCCCCTAGCAGAGGATTTCACTCTTCGATAAGCCCATAACACACTGGGTAACTCGTTGACCCAATTTTCACCTGCTCCCTCAAGCCTCGCTCAAATTCCATTGACAAGGGTAAGGTTAGTATTTTTGACCTACCTAATCGCCTGTGAGTGATACATCGATGTCGCCTTCAACTAGATTTTGAACTCTTCGTACCAAATTTTGAAAGGCTAGTTGGAAAACATCCTTCCATTGTCAATTATGAATTTCTTCAGGGTGCCAAAGAGACAAATAATGTTCCTTAAACATAATGAAATGACAGATTTTGTCTTTATGTTCACCAGTTGTTCTCCTTCGATCCACTTGGTAAAGTAATCAACAACCACTATCAAATACTTAAGCCTTCCTAGAGCTTCTGGAAAATGCCCTACCAAGTTGATCCCCCATTTTATGAAAGGCCAAGAGTTGTGTATATTGATCATCTCCATCTAATGGACATGGGTTATAGGCACATGCATCTAGCACAAGTGGTAGGCCTGGATATACCGGTTGGCATCATCGAACATTGACCAGTAATACCCACCACATATCATTCTCTTGACTACATAACTAGCTCCCTAGTGGCTGCCACAAATCCCTTCCTCGACTTCTGTGATCTCAAGTAGTGTGCATCGTAAGGCGTGACACATCGAAGCAGGGGTTATGGGTACCCCCTTCGATACAAAGTTCCATCCTCTATGACACACCTTGGTGCTTTGAGTCAATTTTTTTGTGCTTCGATGGGTCCTTCAGGGAGTATCCCATCTTGGAAAAATCTAACAATCGGGGCCATCCATGTTTCTCCCTCGTTGCCATTAGATTAAGTTTCTCAAAACTTAGATGATACAAGTTCTCAAACAACACCTGTTTCTGAGACAATCCCCCCAAATATAAGGAGGCAATCTTGCTCAAAGCATAGGCCTTATGATTTTTCTCCCTCGGCACCTGAGTAAGGGTGTAAGATAAAAAATAGTTCAATAAGGGTTTCACCACCTCTAAATAGCTCTGCAGGCTAATTTCCCTGGCGTCATACTCTCTATTAACCTGGTGGACTATAATATGTGAATCTCTGAATATCTACACATCATCTGACTTCATTTCTTTGGCCAGTCGAAGACCAGTGATCAAGGTGTCATACTCCGCATTATTGTTCGAAGCTCTGAATTTGAAATGTAGGGCATAAGGATAGTCAGTGTCATCGGGGTTGGTGAGCAAAATCCTTACTTCACCCCACCCCCTTGAGTGTGAAGACCCATCTACAAACAACTCTCATACTCCTTTCTCCACTGTTTCACTCTTTTCTTCAATCACCTATGTTGTTTCCACTATGAAATCAGCGAGGATCTGACCTTTGAACGCACTTCTAGGCTAAAATTGTATATCGTGGTCTCCCAACTTCATGACCCATTTCATCATTCTTCCTGAAGCTTCAGCCTTTAAAAGTATCTGCCTGATGCAGTAATTGGTAAGTAGAACTACAGTGTGGCCTTGGAAATAGGGTCGTAGCCTTCGAGCTGCATGGACTAATACCTGAAATAGACTTTCAATAGCAGTGTATCTCATCTCACGGTCTCGCAACGCTCTAATAACGAAGTGTATAAGATGTTGATGTCTCTCTTTTTCCTTCACCAACAAATCACTGATAGCCAAAGTCGAGGCAGAGATAAAGATATAGAAAACTTCTCCTTTTTGGGTTTCATCAGCGTAGGTAAGACTCTAAGGTGCTCTTTTAACGCTATTAAAACTTTCTCACAATGCTCTGTCCACTCGACCTGGATTTTGAAGTATATTAAAGAAGTGAAGGTATTTTTATACCCCCTCCGATAAGAAACGACTCAAGGCTACTAAGCACCCCATCAGCCTCTGAACCTCTTTCACTGTTCGTGGACTCTTCATATTCATCAATGCTTCCAAATTTTTTGAATTGACGTCGATCCCTCATTTTGACACCATGAACCCTAAGAACTTTCCAACACCTACTCCAGTCATGCACTTCGGCGGATTCAACTTCAGGTTCACCCTTCACGGTCAATCAAACATTTCCTCCAGGTCCCGTATGAACTGTTTGTAAGTTATACTCTTCACAACAATGTAATCATCGTAAATCTCTAAAATCCTTCAAATCTAGTTTTTGAAGAGCTTATTAACCAGTTGTTGGTAAGTGGCACCAGCATTCTTTAAACCGAACGAAATCTTCCTGTAGCAGAAATTACCCACGTAGGTTATGGATGAAGTTTTATCCTTATCCCCCCCCCCCCGCCGCCATCAATATATGGTGGCAGCCCTTATGAGCATCGAAGAAGGCTAAAATCTACCATCCGACTGTCTCCTCCACCAGTTTATCAGACGATGGCAATGGGTAGTTGTATTTCAGGCAACACTTGTTCATATCCGTGAAATCAACACCCATGTGCCATGCCTTGTCCTGGTTTGAAACCATGACTGGGTTGTCCAGCCACTCTGGATAAAACACCTCTTTGATAACCTCTGCCTTATAGCCTCAGCCTTCTCAGGGGTAAACATTCCTATTTTCTCCTTAACAGGCTTTATCGAAGGGTCGATGTTCAGTCTATGGATAGCTAATTGTACTGGTACTTCCATTGAGTCAGATGTATTCCAGGAAAACACATCGTAGAATTGATCGAGTAGAGCTTTCAACTTCTTCCTCATCACCCTCGGTATCATCTTCCCAACAACTACTGTTCCACAGTCTTGAATGGGGAGTTGTTTTATGTCAGCAGGCCAAACTTCTCCATGTACCGAAGCCATATCCTTTGTTCTCCTTGGTCATTTTACTTCTTCATAATTGCAACTTCTTTCCACCACCTATTCCCCTCGAAAGGACGTCACTTCATTACTTATTGGGAACTTCATCATCAATAAGTACGACGACCACACTGCCCAAGCTTGGCACATTCATGGTTTTCCCAAAATTACATTGAAAGGGGAGAAAAAATCGATTAATGTGAAGCTACAGTATATCATTACCCCCATTATCTCTAACTGCAACCCTGACTGGCAAGGTGAATTCCCCAAGTGGGTACACCGTCTTCCTAGTGAACCCCGACAATGGGGAAGTCAATTTTTTTTAGATTTTCATGTCCAATTTCAAGCTAATCAAAGAAACTTAAAAACATGATCTCAACTCCACTCATATCATCAACAAACACTTTTTCACCAACGAGGTTGCGATCATTGCAGAAATTACCAGAGGATCATTGTGACAAGTTTTGTTTGGAATTGTGTCCGCCTTTGAAATTTAATTATTTCATCGGGTCAAAACCTTTTACCGATCAGTTCTCTTGCTGGGGTATGCCGTGAGTCAGCTTTCATCACCATGTTTGAAGATCTCTCCTCTACGACTCCATTAATGACATTGATCACCTTGTGAATAGTAGGATTCCCTCTGTTTCTATTTTGATTCTCCATGGGCTGATTTTGCCATGGTTCCTCACGGTGTTCCTGCCTCTGACCTTGAGGACCACGATCACCCCTGTTCACAACATTGAAATTCCTCTAGGGAGACCATCTATTTCTTCATTGGTTTCTTGGCTTCGAAGTATCGTCTCGAAGTGGGTGACAAAAAGGTTCCTTTAGAAGGCTTTCCCTTTCACATCGTTCGATATCCATTTTAAGGTGGGTACACGCATTCGTGTGATGGCCATAATCTCTATGATGATCGAAGAATGTTATTGTGGCTCTTCTGAGAGAAAATCTTTGTTTACTTATTTCATCGGTGTGGGTGCCCTGAAAAATCCCCTATAGATATTCCAAATCTCCGCTAGGGAACGCCACATAGGCGTGTACTTTTCAAAACTTGATCGTTACATTGGTCTCTTCCCTCGAGGATCATTAGGCTTCATATGTTTTACCATCATCCCTTCTCTCTTCTTTCGAGTCACCTCCTCAACCTTCGAATGTTTCTCTACAACCTCCTGAAGCTGCAGAAGCGTGTTAGGGATTTTCACCATCAGCTTCTTATACAGCTCTAAGTCCTCCATTCCTATTAAATATCCTTGGATCACTTCATTATTTGTCCCTTTGACTACCCTAAAAAATTTATCGAAATATCTATAATAGAAGGTTGCAGTGGACTCCCCTTACCTTTGCTTCATCTAATACATCTCCGTAAGTGTCTTGGTGAATTTGTTCTACTGAAAATACTGACTCAGGAGTGCCTAACTGAAATCTCAATATGACTGTAGCAAACCCCCTGGGCAACTTATTGAACCATTCCTGGGCCTACTAGCATACAATTTAATCTCTCATTGAAGTCTCGAGAGTATATCATACTAAGGAAAGTCTAGATGAATTCACGCGGGTCCGTATCTCCTATATAGGTGGGAAGCCCTCCGGTGGCTTCGCATCACCTGGCCAACAAAATTTAATCATCCCTGGACCAAAGGGAGATCCATCAGTCTGTCCGGTTGGACCTATCAACCTGTCTAACTCTCTTCCCAAAACATCTCCAGTCTCCTCAGAGAAAAATGTTTTCCCTGGTTTGAACTTTGATGAAGGTCCATATTAGGGAAAATGTATATGGGCTGTGAAATGATATACCCTGAGTAAGAACCAACTCCCATACATCTTTAGTATATGAGGGGCATATATCTTTGTCCATGATAGTCATAAATTCCATGCCCACATGTTCAGGGTTCGACTAGCCCTGAATCCCCCAATGATGACATCACTCATTGACCCTGCTTGATGCTTTGAAAGGGAAGCACATGCAGATTACTTGCATGTGATCGGGGAATGAGGGTTGTGGCCTTGGCTGCGCAACTTCCCTTGCATACCCCAGGTATGAAAAACCTAATATTTGGATTGCCGAGGGCAAGACTCTGACCTGTGCCTCCAAAGTTAATGAAGAACTGAGAATCATTGATGGTATCATAATTATCGATGATCTATGAACTACCGATGGAGAAATGATTCGGTACCCTACCGCCATCAACATCTGGGTCATCTGATCAAAAATCTGCTATGGTCCCACAAAAGTGTCTCATGTACTCTGATTCTCTCAAACCCTTCATTCATAAGCATTGATACACCAGAAAACTTGGTGAGATGTCCATCCACACCTCATGATCCCAACAATGGCATTGCGGTGCTGATTCCCACTGTTGGTTCTATAGTAACTTCCATATCCTTTGATAACTCAGTAACTCCATTTTGCGATCCTTCAATCATAGGAATCCCTAAGCTCGGATCTAACGATTCTACAGGGCTCATCTCTGTGCTACAAGAATAGCAGCCATCCTCTTATTCTGGTTGTATGAAGAATTGACTTCACCACCTGCACTGGTTCCCTTGATTCTCAACCTCTCGCTCCATCGAGTAGAAGTTGTGAAGCAGACATACACCAAGGGATTTAGATATGACTTAATCAGTCCAACCAAGCGAGCTAATTGATGCATCTGGAACATGATCCAAGCCCACCTTCGATCCCTTCTAATGGATATACGATATGCAAAGGAAACAAGCCCCGGAGTATCCAGGGGGAAAATTCTCTGACGGTCAAGTCAGTCTTGGAGATAAGCTAATGAATAGTGAAAAGGCAAGAATAGTGAAGGTACCTAAAATAGAAGACATACCTATGCATTTCCTATTCTATACTATTTGCTACTATTGGAATTTCCCATTGCTATAGTAGTACGCTCTGACTAGTGTCAAAATGTTTGATTGTGAACTCGTGAGTCATAGTCATTCTCTATAATATTAATCCATCTCCATACTTAGTAAGGAGGCCCATAATGACTCATCATCACATGGGCCATACTAAGTTGCCTTGAGTCTTGGGTTTCGTCTGTATGGACTGGGCTTGATGGTCTATAAGCAGTTAGGCCAAGATATATCATCACCTTCAAAATACGAATGGGGACATTATAAGATAACATGTGGGAAACAATAAATTTAAATTCATATAATACTCAAAATACACAATAACTTTCTATTTTTGACCAAATATGCATTCGTTTTCCAAAAATGCATACTCCCTACGAAGTATGTTAAGATCATACAAGATCCGTACGAAGTGTGATGACTTCCTAATGACTTTGTTCTTGCAACCAGAGATCTTAACTTATTGGGCAATGTTTCCACAGGTTTGGATGTCGTAGGCCAGGTGAATTTTAGTTGTCGATCCTTTACATGACCGAATACTAGACGATGAGGCCATAGAAGAAACATTCCTTGCGAGGGTTCTACTAGCTTTCACTGGCCTTCCAGAATTGGAAAATGGGCATTTAAGACCACCAGATTCTCTAAATAAACTCTACATATACCATCTGCAATTGGAACAAAGTGATGATGTCGCATTGACTCATGCACAATGTCATCGGTTACATGGAGTGGTCTACCCTTCTCACCTTGATCAATGTATAGCTCACTCAAATATGATACATAATTGTATGTAAAAAATTATGTTTAGGATGACACAAATTTGAGAATAACAAATGAAATATAATGAAAACGTAACTTTTTTTTGTTGGTTATGATGGCGTTGTCAAGATTTTTGTCTTCATTTGGTTGCATTTGAATAATTGGCATGTGGTTAA
This sequence comes from Rubia occidens, assembly GCA_032360425.1. Classification (NCBI taxonomy): domain Eukaryota; kingdom Viridiplantae; phylum Streptophyta; class Magnoliopsida; order Gentianales; family Rubiaceae; genus Rubia; species Rubia occidens. The sequence continues at coordinate 7,316 of JAUOBV010189359.1, forward strand.
ATTCAATATTTCTGGGAGAATGTCGTGATCCTTAGAATGATGGAATCCAATCAGGTCTCAAATCATCTAAATTATCCGGTAGAGAAAGCCTGATGTGTTAGATTAATTTATGGATTATAATATCTTGTTTTCCTATCCATTTATCCCAAAGAAGTGTATCTTTTTATACGGTGTGCATTCTTGAGGGTTTTGCCTGATCATAGGACCGAACGATTCCAAACGCCTCTCTTTGGGACATGAACACACCCACTCCTCTAGCACGTTCTGGATGGTCAGGTTTTCCTGTAACCTCACAAAGGATGTCGTTCTTACCCATGTGAATGAATAGATCTTTCAATTGATCATGCTTCAACTTAGCCTACTTGTACAAAAAAAAGATGAGTTTTATTTAATGTAAAAAATTGTTGAAGAGGGAAATAATTGCCAAGGGTTTACCACTCGTTCCACAAGCTCAATTTTGGTGGGCTTTTCATACCTACCCTCTTTGTTTTGTTGGCCTTTTAGGAATAGATCGTACCTCTCAATTTAATCAAAATAGATGGGTATTGCCGATGACCTTGCCTCATTTTCGGTCACCCCCTTCAATTTCAACTTGAACCTCCCTTTCAAAATGTTCACGCACTAACTCAACTGCCGCCAATCCATAACCCTTGTGGCTCAATCGATGATGAATTATATCCATTGAGGTAATGTGTCATTTTTCGTCCCTTGTATCATATTGTAGGATGTTATAGCCTTGTCACAACTAAAGAAATGTTAATCTAAATGTATTATAAATTTGAAAGAAGATTATTAATGTTGTCTCTTTTCTCCAAGGCCATTATCTTATGGATCTTCCAACTCTTTGGTTGAATGTATGTACAAGTCAACCATAGGAGATCTCTCTTCCTCTCCAAAAATATGTATTCTCTAGACAACGTGCATTTATCTTCATGCCAACTCTTTGATAACATGTTCATCGCCTTCTTTCATAAATCCTCCATGTCTGGGTCATCGATCTCAAAGGGCCTCTATGAAGATTTTGAACCCCATTGTGTCAAATATATACGGTTAATTTGTAACACAAAATATGGGAAATTTGGGAGGAATACAATTTTTCAATAACGGTATCTTCCACTCCATCCATATGGTATCCTTGTAATCTTTCAGGACTCCATGCCAATCATCGTATCGTATGTCTACCCTCATTCTACCAACTTCCCCATCCAACTAGACCATTTACCTCGTTCTTTCAGATAAACACCGACCCGATCTATTGAAGACCAATAGAGTCAACTCTTTCATAGTTATTCTATGTTATAATGTTCTACTATGAGTCTTTGTGATTCCTACGTCACTGAATCCACCATTATCTTCGCAACCATATTCAGAAGTAGCGAAATTTCCATTACATGATCGTATACCATCATCACGAGCCATTTTTCTTAGTCATTATTGATTCTACATTCACACACTATCCTAAAAAATGCTTAACCAAGATCAATAGGACTATGTTCTGTTGAAAAAATGTAACATTTTATCAAACACTAAATTAATACCCCTAAACCCTAATACAATACACATATGTAAATGATAATCAAAACCCTAGAATTCACATATATACATGATAATCAAACCCTACAACACACACACATACACACACATATATGGGTGAGTTTAGGTGAGAACACCATCTTATGTGAGAATACAACTGTGTCATTTAATTATATAATCCAAATGCAGTGATACAATTTAAATTGATTACAAGTAAACATTGGTTACGTAAATTTGCGGGTCCTTTTCAGCGCTCATAGGACCCAAAATCGGTTCAATGCGATAAATTCAAGTCATTCCCTGTTTCTAGGAGAAAATAACACTTTGCTAGTCTCCTATTTCCTCTAGCATCTATCCAGCGATCGGTGGTGGCCAGAAGAAAATTTAGCACTTGAATTTCTTTACCCATGCAATATTTTTAAATTCACGAGAAAGAGGCTTGAACCGATGCTTCTGAATTGTTTGTTGTAGAAAATAAGGGTAATAATGTGTGTCTGTACTAATGATCTCAGGATACATTATATAGTGGTACAAAAGACTTATACAAACTAGGAAAAAGAAATATAATCTAATTACAATTACAAGTAATATTCATATAATATTGCTATTCCTTAATACTCCTTCTCAAGTTGGAGCATGGGGATCAGAAATGCCCAACTTTCCAAGTAATGAATGAAACTGATTCTGTCCAAGAGCTTTGGTAAATAAGTCAACAGGCTGATCGGTCGTGCGAATATAATGAGTAACTAGAGCACTAGACTGTACAAGATCACATACGAAATGACAATCAACTTCTATGTGCTATGTGCGTTCATGGAGCACTGGATTTGTCGTAATGTGAAGAGCAGATTGACTTTCACAAAATAGTCGCATAGGAGCAGAATGAATAACACCTAAGTCCCGAAGTAGAGACTTAAGCCACAACAACTCGCAATAGGTAACATCCATAGCACGATACTCTACATCAACAGAAGAATGAGAAACTGTATGTTTTTTCTTGTTCTTCCATGAAATCAGAGAGTCACCAATCGTCACAAAAATACCCAGAAAGAGATTGCTGCTTCATAGGATATACAGCCTAATTAGAATCACAATAAGCAGTCAACTAAAATGAACTATGGGAAAAAATAAATAAATCTTGACTAGGAGAACTCTTCAAGTAATGATGAACTTGAATTGCAGTTTGCCAGTGAGGAACACAAGAATATTTCATGAACTGAGCAGCGTATGAATAGAATAACTAAGCTCGGGATGAGTAATGGTCCTGTAAATGAGGCAATCATTATAAAGGGGACCTACAACTTTCGCAAGATCATGTTGTTGCTCCATAGGAAAATCAATCGGCTAAGAAGCTGATAGACATGTGTCAAATAAGATATCTAGGCCATATTTCCATTTTCAAAGAAACATCTCATCCGGTCTTCTAGAAATATCTATACCCAAGAAATACTTAAGTGTACCAAGATCCTTCATATGAAAACAAGAGCTCAGATATTTCTTTAATTCAGAGATGAGTGACGAAGAACTACCAGCAATGACCAAATCATCCACATAAAAAGAACATGCAAAGTAACTGAGCCACGAGTGAAAACAAAAAAAAAGTATCTGCCTTACTCTGAACAAAACCAAACACACGTAAAACCTGAACCAATTTTACAAACCAATTACGAGGTGCCTGTCGAATACCATAAAGAGATTTTCAAGGTGACAAACTTGGCCAAGAGGAAAAGGATATCCCGGTGGAGGTCGCATGGAGACCTCTTCATGCAAATCCTTGTGTAGAAAAACATTATGCACCTTCATTTGATGCAATTCAGAACCACGAATAAATGCAATAGATAAAAACATATGTACCGAACTCATTTTTGCAACTGGGGGAAATGTCTCAGTGTAGTCAATCCCTTCCTTTTGGCGATTTCCAAGAACCACCAAGCAAGCTTTGTGATGTTCAATGGTACCATCAGACTTGAATTTGGTACGATACAATCATTTGCATTCAATAGCAGTCTTATTCAGAGGTAAAGAAGACAAGGTCTATGTCTGATTGCACTCAAGTGCATTAATCTCTTAAGCTATTGCATCACGCCAATGAGCAAGCTTCGAAGCTTCAGAATAAGTAGTTGGATCTTCACTAGAAGTTACTGCACCAAGAAATCTAGAATGCATACTAGAAAAGTTATCACAAATTACAAAATCAGATACAGGACAGAGAACACCTGAGGAATGTGACGTAGTAGGTGTAGTCGTAGCAGTGGGGGGTTATTAATATCAGCAACAGAGCAGACATAATCAGACAGATAAGTAGGAGGGCGTCGATCACGATCACTCTGGAGGACAAGAAGTAGATCAACCGTAGGTGGCTGTGGTAGGGAGTTGTCCGACGTGGAAGGTTGCAGCGAAGGAGGCAAGTGGAGCACAATGTCGATGGTGGTTGGCGGTGCGTGAAGAGTGTGAGGTACCGGCACTGGAGTTGAATTCGGCACGATCGAAAGGATTTCTGCATCCTACTGTCGAGAAGATTTCGACGACTGGGAAGATTCCAGAGGGAAGATTCGGGAGACTGGCAGGGTGTCGGTTGGCGGTGGTAACTTTCCGGCCAATACCAGCGTGATGATGCTTCTGGGAGAGAAAGTATGGGAACTGATCTTCATAAAAGTCTGTATCCCTACTATTAAAGAAGGTACGGAATTCCAAATCAAAGAATCGATGAACTTTCTTTCTGGAAGGATACCCAAGAAATAGACAGCGATGTCTTCTCGAAGCAAACTTGTCATGGAATCTAGGAATGTTGGAAGCAAAGCACAAACATCCGAAGACTCTCAAAGCCTTGTAATTTGGGGAGCAACCATAGAGTAACTCAAAAGGTGTGCGGCCATTGAGATGCTTCAATAGTGTTTGATTGATAAGATATGTAGCTGTAAGAACACACTCTCCCCAAAATTCAATCGGTAGATTGGCTTGAAAACGCAAAGCACGAGCCACATTCTACAAATGGCGATGATTGCGTTCCGCACGACCATTCTCCTGTGGTGTATCAACCATAGAAGTCTCAAAAATAATCCCAAACTCAGTAAAGTAGTATCTCAAAGGTAGAAATTCTTTACCATTATCAGCCCGGGCACTCCTAACAGTGTGGCCAAACTGATTCTTGACTAAAGCACAAAATTCAATAATTCTAGAGGTAACTTCAGACTTAGCAACT
>JAUOBV010189573.1:0-12049 GCA_032360425.1 Rubia occidens
GATGCACACTTCTTACATGAATAAATATGCGAATTGATATATCAATTGATGAAAAGGTTTGAACTCAATAAAAATATGTCTGATAGCTTACCTTTAAATGTATGATTTTTAAAGTGGTTAATAAATTTATAATAGTTTGCAAACCGTGTTATATAATTTGAATTGTAAAAGTTTTAATAAAAATAATGTCCTTTATTTTTCTACAACTGAACTGAGCTCAAGGGAATTGAAATTTTTTAAGTTGAATAGCAACTGTAATATTAGTAAATTAATTTGAATTTTACTAAAAGGAACTGAATAGAAATTGAGAAAAATAGAAGGAAAAAAATTTAAACTCGTTCAAATGCGATGAAGTAAAATAATACTGAAAAGAACAAGTTTAAAATGCGTTGAATAATAAGGTATATTAAATAGTTAAAACTTAGTGAATGTCAAAATACATAAACATGGTCAACTTAATTATTGATAGATTTTTTCTTAAAATATAAAAATAATGTTTTGTAGTACTTTCATATTATTGCTATTTGATAACAATTATCAAATATGAGTTCAAGAATTTAGGACCGGTCATTTTGACCCACGGATTAGTCAACCTTACATATATTGATACAAAATTTGTGTTGGGCAAGAATGGAATCAAATTTTATCTATGTTATTTTAGGTTTGAACAAGTCAGCATGGGCCAGATATTTTTTAACCCAAACTCTCTTTAATAGAAACATAAAGATATATATATATATATATGTTCAAATTATTAAAAAAAATCAGGCAGTACAATTCTGAACTCGACCTGGCACGACCTAACCTAAAATGTTGTATAGCTGATTCTGGTCCGATCGTCTGAGTTTTGATTTTTGACAACCATGGGTGAACATTATCAAGGAAAAGTTCTATAAAAAACATTTAGCCAAATTCCAATTATTTATTAAACTTTTGCCCATTTAAAAATAATCGTATTTATAAAATTCTAAAACTATTACAATTTTTATTTTAACAATTTTTCAATTGTTAAGTCATGGGGAACGTTATTCAATACAATAGAACCTGAGCTCTATTGTGGTGTTTAGTGATCTTATATTAATAACATCTGGTTACATGTACACAATATTCTTATCTACGTTCAATGGCTTATGAAGTAAAATTAGATATATAATTTGGTTGATTATTGTAAAATAGAGATCCATCAGATGGTACTCTAGTACCCTATAAGAATTGTATTTTTTGAATATAACTTTGTAACGTATTAATTAGAACCATTTTATGGACATATTGCCTTGCTTTAGCCATTGTTTAATTTATCCACATTAATTTTAACTATTTGAATTCATAATATCTTGTATGCTTAAATAAATTAGATGCAAATACCTTATTCGTACATAATAAGCAATGGTAGGGGTAGGCAAGTGAAGTGTTCCGAAGATTAATGTATTGTGGAAAAAAATATTCTTTTATATTATTGATTAAAGTAAAATTAACAATGCTATATATTCATGATATATATATATAATGTGTGTGTATTGATATGAACCGGTCTTGCATTGTAAGAATCAATGCAAGTCCGGTAATATTATTTATTGGTGCCTCCAAACCACCATATTTCATAAATCTGTTATAGTGAAACTCACGAGTTTCTTTCCAGCAGTATTATTGCCCAAGACAACAGCAAAATAAAGCTGTGGCTTATAATCAGCAGCATGATATGCGAGTCCATTAATTGTTAGATTGTATTCATACTTGTCCTCTCCAAGTTTTTTTCTACTAGCATTATCTATAGCTTCAAAGCTCACTAGAATCTTCCCTTGTTCTTGATTGTACTCATGTACTGCAAAGTAACCGATATCTTTCACCCACTTAGCCCAAGGGACTAGAGAACTGAAACCACCGTCTTTGGTCACTTCAGCTACCGAAACTTTGAAAGGTGAAGAGAATATTAAGAATGACACAAGAGTTATATGAAGGCAAGATTGAGATCGGATTGCCATTTGATTTTTCATTCTCGTTAAAGCTTTGGTGCAAATATGACAATCTGAATTGGGAAATCAAATGGGAGAGATAAGAATGTTGTTGTTTTCAGTTGTGTAAGGAAAAGGAATACAAAGAATTTATAGACATAAAAAATGTAACATAATACATACATCTCTGTTACTTCTTCTTTTTGGTGAAACTCCTAACTTACATCAAGTTCAATTAAAGAAACAATTAAAGAGATAATAAAGAATGATATTTATGAGTATTTGTATTAATTAGAATTGAGTAATCAGTTCTAATCCTATGTACTTACTTATGTGCAAATGTGTGATTAGGGCTTATTGTTAAGATCAAATTATGTTTTTTTATTCGACATCAATAACACGAGGACACAAAAATTTACTAGATATACCACATCATAACCTATACAGTCATGCAAAAATGCGACAATAGTTATGCATTAATTAGGATAAACATGTCTTACGTGCATACAAATGCTAATTGATAATGCAACTGAGGAAAGTGTTAAGTAAATAAAAAATGTAACTTACCTTTAAATGTAAAACTTTAAAAGTGATTAATAAATTAATAATAGTTTTCTAACTTTGTTTTTATAATTTGATATGAATTTTTAAAAATAAAATCATGTCCTTTTCCCCCCTTGATTTAAAGTGAGCAAGTGGGAATTGAACAAATCTGAGTTGAATAGTAACCATAATGTTAATACATATAAGCCAAATTTTACTAAAAAGAACTGAATAGAAATCGAGTAAAATAGACGAAGAAAAAGAATTAAAATGATTGAATTGAAATGTATTAAATTAACATTGAAAATGAACATGTTCGGGATGCGTTTGAATAAAAAATTATATAAAATAGTTCAAACTTAGTGAATGTCAAGCCACATAAACATGATCAACTTAATTATTAATATATTTTTCCTTTAATTTTAAAAATAATTTTTTTCAGTACTTTCATATTATATCTACTTGATCACAATTATAAAATACCCAACTAATTACAAATTTGTGTTGGCACCAATGGAATCAAATTTCATTTATGTTATTTTAGTTTGAAACAAGTCAGCATATGCCGGATATTTTGACCCACTCCAACTCTCTCTCTCACACACACATACACTCATATATATATATATATATATTCCAGATATATGTTCATTCATTTATTTAAATTAAACAGAAAAAGGTAGTACAGTTTATTGTAAGAAATCAGGTAATATGAAACGATAATGTATTGTAAGAATCACTACAAGCCCAGTAACATTATTTATTAGAGCCCCCAAATCACCCCAATTCACAATGTGGATATTTTGAAACTCGTGAGTTCTTTCCAGCAGTATTGTTGCAGAAGACAACAACTGAATAATAAAGTTGAATATCAAACTCGGGAAGATATGCATTTCCACCCATTTTTAGAGTACATTCATACTTGTCCTCTCGAACTTCTTTTCTACCAGAATCTTTTATAGCTTAAAAGCTCACTGATCTCTTCCCTTCACTACTACATGAAAGGTACATAGGCACCGATAATTTTTCACATAGACACCGGTAATTTGACCCATTTAAATACCAGTGCCTAAGTAGCGTGGTGTTGGAATGTGGATTTCAAGCACCAGTAATCCATACTGGTGTTGAGGTAAACTTAGCATCGGTGTGTGATAGCGGTGCATATCCTCATATTCCGGTAATGCGGGGAATTTCTTCCAGACCACCATAATATGTGGAATTAGGGAAATCCATACTAACTTCATGAAACTTGGAGAACGAGGTCCCAGGGAGTCCCTAGGATCTTCCTCTGATGCCTAAGTCATTATATTACCAATGCATGAATAATAGTTAGAAATATGCCATTACCTGTCTTGTCATTCAGATCATCTATTTATATCTGGTGATCACTGTGATCTTCGTTGATCATGGTCCATATGTTTTTGAGTCGTGGTATCATTTGGATAATTGTGGGTGATAATAATCCTATTACTCAGGTTCACTTGTTTGGCTCCATAGATGCGAGGTGTTATTCTGGCCTCGAGCATCGCTTTGTTAAGGGAGACCTGGTGAGATTCGTTCTTCACTAAGCCAGTTGTTTTCTTGTCTAGTTTGCAGGGCTCGAGATGCTATCTTTTTTTTGGACTTCTCGTGATTGAGGGAGGTGTATACCAGAAGCCCCGTATGGCCGTGAAGTTCCACGCGAGTGTAGTGTTTGTGTTTTTTATAAGTACATGATATGTTAATAATAAAATCTAATATACTAATCATGAAGAACCTTGGGATTTTGGGGGTTAATTTTTTTTTTGTAGAGATAAAATATTAATTCAAATTAATAAGTAATAATTACATGCACATTTAACGATTGATGGTTCCCTTTTTAACTGACTTGTATAACTTACCTGATTTAGAAAGGTGCACTTTTTAGCCTAATTTCTGATGTGAAGATGATAAAAAGTTCCTATTGTGATTTTTTGGGGCATACCTAAAGTAATGTCGCTGTAGTTGGGGTCTTTTGAGCGAGTCCATCTTAATGCTTCTAGGTTTCTAAGCATGCTCCAAAAACTCATCCACAAAACCAATATATTCTTGCTCACCCTACTAATGTAGGAATACACATGCTTATGCCTCTCGATGGCACGATACAACTTTACACATCAATAAATGTGCAACAATCAAAGTTTCACACAATTAATTACAATACAATTTCACTACCACATCCAAATAATGCAAGATCAATAATGCACCATATGCATCATTCCACATTACAATTACCACATTCATAGTATGTCCTGCAATATGACAATCAATAGCCATAGCATTAACTACATCAACCTGAGATCGAATGACAAACTAATATCAACAATTCTACCCCAATACCTTAACATGATCAAACATACAATACATACATATATATATATATATGTGTGTCTACAAACCAAAACCAAACAATATCCACCATTAGTATCCATCAACATATTAAAAAAATTGGTACCTTTAAGAGTTTTCATACTAGATCATTCAATACTTTCATCAACCCTCAAAAATCAATTAATGAACTTATCATCTCAAATTTCCCATTTTTAACCCGCCAAAAAAAGGTTGGTGAGCATTAAATGCACTTTTTACACCGCTATTTTTAGCAGTATACTGTTGCAAATGCATCTTCCCATAATAAAAATTACTGATACACCGGTACAAACAATATTGGTGCTATGATTATTCCCCATTCCTATATTTTTTGAACATATGCACCGGTAATAAAAATTACCGGTGCAGGAATAATATTTTTGGCACCAAATCCAAACATCAGATCCAAACATCTGCACCGATATAATTTTTCCCACTGCAATAAATCTCGATAGCACCGCTAACGTACACTAGTAAATTTTGTACCAGTGTGAATCTAAATAATTTTACAAATTTCATATTTTTTACACTGGTTTCTGCACCGGTACAACTTCTACCGGTGCGTATTTTGTCAAAGGCACCAGTATTTCAATAGACAGTTAGCCTACTGGTCCAATTGTGTTCATTAGCCCCAGTAATATCTCCTAGGGATTTTTTACCGGTGCGTATGTACCTATTTTCCAGTAGTGCACGGGCGTTCTCCTTTCCTCTTAGGGAAAATGAAATCCCTATATAAGTTGTACTTGTGCTCTCTCCAACTCTTTGAAAACATTCTCATTGTCGTGTTCTTCAAACCCTCCATGTCGGGAGCATCTATCTCAAATGATCTCTAATAGTAATTCAACGGGCCACGAAAGCAATATTTGTGAATCCCCAACCTTAATGATTAAAAATTGAGTTTATACCAGCACGATCTGGTTTTATTTTTCTTTCTTTGACTATACTTGAAATAAATTTTAAATTAAACAATATTTTTTTAAAAATAATGTAAAATGTTAACTTTATTATAATATTTGTCTTAGTTATGTTTTTAGAGAATAAGTAAGGAAACTACAAATCAATAGTTATCGAGTTGGAATAAACTAAAATAGAAAAAAAGTGAGAAGTAAAATTCATACACTGTCAAATAAGAAATAGTAATTAACGTTTTAATCAAATAACTATATCTTAGGTTAGTTATATAATATAACTATTGAAAATTCTATGATTAATATAAATTGTCAAAAAAAATATAAAATCTCGTAATTATGTACATTGATAATTGTATGTGCATAAGAAAAAGAATCATTTATAAATTAATACGTAAATAAAATGAAAAGAAAAGAAAAGGAGAAAATGTAATTAAATATCAATAAAATAAAATAAGGAAGACACGTAGCCTGCACCAAAACCCTTTAAAAAGGCACGTTGCTTTCTTGGTAAAGGAAAACAGGACACGTATACCATTTTGTGCAACTTTCTGAAAGTACAAACCACACACTTCATTTATATTTAAACCTGAAACCTGGGATTGTTAGAGCATGTGCAGTGGGGGTTTCATAGTTGTTTCAATTATGAAATGAAACCACAATAAAACCACGAAATTCCACAATAAGAGTTTCAATGTGGTCTCAAATAATTGAGACCGGGCTTGGTTTCACACATGTGAAACCGCCCCAATTCAATTTCAGCTCACTAGCCAACGTGCGAAGGGCCTGTGCGTCAGCGAGGGCCTTTTTTGGTCTCGCACCTTGCCACGTGTCATGTCCTGATTGGGACACGAGGCATCCTCATTTTTTTTCATTCGTCGGACACGTGGCCTAATTATGTGCTGACACGTGGCCAAACAATATTTTTTTTAAACCAAATTTTTAGAATTCATAACTAATATCTGTAATTTTTAAAAATGAAAAAAATCAGATTTATTTTTTACAAAGTGAAATGAAAATTTGATTCTTTTAAAAAATTAAAATTATACTATTTAAAAAATATATATGTTTCTTTTTAATTTTGGTTAATAAAATAAATTTTAAAAATTAAATTAAATTTAAAAATTAATTTGTAAAAATTCAATTCAATTCAAAATTTAAAAGTGTATTATTAATTTTCACATTTCAATATATTTTGGGTATGCAAATTTATTTAAATTAAATATTTAAGGTAAAACTAATGAGTAGGATAGAGAAAATAAAGTGGAGTCCATGATGTGATTTCATAGTGGTTTCAACCATTGTGGAGGTACAAAATAGAGTGGTGTCTTTGTGGTTTCAGTTGATGAGGTGGAAGAGACAGATTGAATATATATAATGGAAAGAAAGTACAAGAGTGGTTTCAATATGGTTTCACCATTGTACATGGTTTTAGGTTCTGAAGCAACAATTTGTCTAATACCAAGAAAAGCAAGGGCTGTTGCTTTAATGATACCCGAAGAAAAATGATGGTTTTAGATAGAGAGTGACAAACCTTCTTCTTCCGGATGTGTCGGGGAATGGTTTTTTTGGATTTTTTATTCGAAGAAATCAACCCCTTTTACAAATAAGGATATGGAGATTAAGGTGTTCATTTTAGTTTACAGTTGAGTTGTGGTAATTTCAACTGGATCTACATTTTGTTAAGTTGAATGTTTTCATTGCCTTAGAAACAATTGAATTTAAAAGTGATTTTTGCATGCTATATTAAGCTTAATGATTTAAACTTGTTATGGGACATTTTAGGTTATGCGTAAAATGTTATTTTAATCTTGTGATTATTATTGTTAATTATTTGTTTCATAATAATTAAGTATGGCGTGTACTTTATCACACCGTGCTTAATTTAATTATTGTGATATTATATGTAGACGACGGACTTGTACCTTATCATGCCATGTCAAACTTGGCTGCATGCTACTTTATTACTTGTCTATGATTTTTGGGGTCCCCGACGCGATTGTAGTTTGATGTAAGTCGACGGGGAACGGTATAGATCGGACTGCACGATCGATCTGTACACGTGGAGTTTCAGTATGCTAATATGACCATCTGATATGAGCTCGTAATTGAAAATTTGACTGGGCTTGGTTGATGAGAATGGATTCTTGATCGTAATAGCCTATGAGGCACTACTGAAAAGGTTATGCCATGTATGTTAGTCAGAGCTGCCATAAAGGCACTTGACGGTAACTTGGCAGTAACCTCCCATATTTTTTACTATATGCTAGGATTTATTCAGTTTTTTTACTCTATGTGATCATAAAAACTCCACTTGGTAAATACTGACGATGAAACCTGATACAAATGTTAAAACTACCACAATAGGTGACGACATGCCAAAGCTTGATCACACATTCAAAGGATATGTTCAGATCATGTAAGTGACATGGCATATCCTATAACTAGGGCAAGAATGAAGTTTAGAGATGCGACTTTGAATGCTTTGATTGATCAACTTCATGATGAAAAGTTGAAGAACAAATTGACAAAGTCTTGGATTCATTGTTCAAGAGTGTCGAAGTATTGAAGACATCGTGAAGAACTCTATACTTTTTCTTCCCGCTAGGTTTTTAATGAGGTATTGTGATTTTTGCAAATTATTGCAAATTATTTAATTTTTGAAATTAAGTTGGTAAACTAGGAAACGTGGACTTTAGAAGAGTTTAATTTCAGCTATATGTTTGATTAGGGTTTACAATATTCAGTTCTAATTTGATTAGAATTAGATTTGGTAATATTAAATAAGTAAATATTCATTGAAGACTTAGCTTGATGAATTTCGGTCATTGTCCTCTTACTTATTTTGGGATAGCATCCTGGCCAGCTTCTAAATTCAAATCCCAGTTTAGAACCTTTTTCATGCATGTGTCTTTAAACAGTGTAAAATACTTACTATAAGTCTGCCACTGTAATAGTAAGTTACGTGTTTTGAATTCTTATATCTCTTCCGCATAATCTGTATTGCTTGTTCCTGCTTAAAAGTAATCTGACCCACTGGATTCTTAGTAACAAGCTCAAGCCCGATCTAGTACTTGTGATGAGCAAGTTGGTCAAATTTCTAGGGTGTAACAATATTCAGTACATAATATGATGATACCAGTAAGGGGAGTGTGTGATGAGTATATAAAAATCACAATCGATACCTTGCACTCCATCCATAGTATGTTTTTTTATATTCTTTTGGCAACTCATGCCAATTATAGTATTTTATGTCTACCCTAGTTCTACCATCCTTCCCAACCCAACTAGACCTTTTAGCACGTTCCTCTGACAAACATTTGTCTAATTTGTTAAAAACTAACAAAGTCATCTTTTCCCTAGCGATTCTCCATTCTAATGCCCTAGAGTGAGTTTTTGCTATTGCTACCTCTACCGACCCCTCATCACCATCATTATCATCTACAACCGTCTCAGCATATACTTTGTTTTCCAATGGTGGAACTTCTTCACGAGTCCTTTTACGAGACATATTACAACATAAAAATTTCATATTAATCATTTAGGAATGTATTTGAAAATTTAAAACTCATACAACTAATCATTAGTTTATTTCAAACCCTAGCCCAAAACAATGTCACCATTACACATGTAAAAATGGGAGGAAAAATAAAAATACCATTGATATGAATCTCCTCGCGAAGACTCTGGATTGCAAAAATTGGATCTTTGCCTATACTAGGGTTTCGACCAAACATAATATAAATGCACGAAATTCAAGTGTCTAGCCCATAGGGTACACTCAATTCCAACTTGTTCTCTAAATAGCCCGCAGGTTTAGATTACAAGGTTCTTTGTTCACTAATTAGCCCACTGGATTAGTTCACAAAGTGTATTGATACTTAATTAACCCACATGATTAAGCAACAATGAGGATGCTTGCAAGATATGAGTATAACTCAAAATTCTAAATATTTGATTGATTAAAAGTATAGTAAAACACACGACCATCCCCTTAATTTATAGGGAAGAATTCGGCCTCTCTAAACCCTAAACACAATTGGAAGCTGAATCGAATTATGGCAGCTTCAGAAAGCTAAAACCATATCTAACTAAAATACCAAAAACTAACCCTGATTCGGCCATCCATAGCAAGAATTAGACTAGAAAAATATTACCTTATCTAATCTTACAAAATCTAATTCTAACCAAAATAAAAGACAATTTTTGAAAACCCTAATGGACTAATTTTCGAAAATATGAACTCTTAATGTTACAATAGTTTACAATGATCACACTACCTCATTAAAAAACCCAGTGGGAAAAATTATAGTGTTCTTCACGACGTCTTCAAGTAATCGACAAGCTTTAATACTTAATCCAAGCCCTAGCTGACTTATTCTTTGATTCTTCATCATAAAGGTGATCTATCAAAGCATTCAATGACGCATCCCTAAGCTTCATTCTTGACCTTTTCATCCATCCAGCCATGTCACTTAGAGGATCCCGGACATAACCCTTGAATGTTTGATCAAGCAGTGGAATATCTTCGTTTATGGTGGTAGTCATTGTAGGATCTCCATCAAAGCTTGACAAGCAACCCGAGGATATCAATATTCAAACATATGATGTGTGTTGCCTCTTTGAAGAAGGTGACTAAGAGTCTCCCCCATGGGAACTTAATTACCTTAATTTTGAGAAGTGTACAAGGGATGCCGTTCCATGGGGAGGAGAAGCTAATAAAATGGTTTGACAAGTAATACTTTGTCAAGAATAAGTGGGTTCTCTTTGATCACAAGTAGTGCCAAAAGAATGGGGATGCAACTGAGCATAACAAGAGGCCTAGAATAGAAGAAGGCATATTTTTGCTTTTCTTAAATATTTTAGTTTAGTTGTACATTATAATTTAACTCTTTTTGTTCATCAGCTGCAGAGGAATCAGACCTGGTATTCATTATAGCTTCAAAAATTTCTATAAATGTATGCGCAGCAAAATTTTCCAATAAAGGGAGTACGTGTGGAAGTTGGAGAGTCGATAATGTGCGTTCGAGCGTCAATTTGCATCTTCATCGTGATCCCTCTCTTCAAGGGCCTTCTCTGTTTAAAAATGTCCTATGGGCTTTATATAAATTATTTAAGGGCTTCGTAATACATTTCATGAACAATTTGTAGGATGGTCAAAATGTTTTTGTTTTATATGACTAAATTTTATGTTGTGATAAAACCTTTAATTGTTTAATTCAAAGTATGCCGTGAAAATATTTCCTCACTTCCAATGAAATTGATTAATATAGAAAACAATTGAATCTATTGTGGCTGTCAATATGCAATACTCAGACAAAACGAGAATAAAAGACATGTGAACCTGCACATCCGAATGAGTTCCAGGCTCGAAATGTGCTCCCAACTTAATGCATAATAAAAATGATGCCATAAAAGGTAACTATTTAAACTTCCTTTTCTTTCTTGTTTTTTTCCTCTTCCCCTTCTCTTCTTCTTGATCTTCCCTCTTCAATATACCCAAGTACGTTTGTTATGATCCGTTCGACCAAAATAACTAGACAAAGTTGAGTCATCCTCTCTAGCACAATGTCATCGTCAAAACACCCAATCACACCATTTTGACCACAACAAACCAGATCTTCAAGCTCAAATTCCTCAAAGAATGCTCTCTTACATTCAATGAAAATCTCCTATCTAGGGTCAGTGGGATCTTTCACATAGAAAATGTGATGAGCTTGTGAGGCTAAAATGAAAGGATCATCACTCCAACCGATCCATCTAGGATATACAAGTGTGAATCCCATTTGCTCTGTTCGTTAGCCACCATGTATGTCAGCCCATTAACATTTAAGTACAGGCACTCATGGAGTCACGTAATCAAGCTCCCAAATTTCTATTATTGTACCAAAGTAGCAAGTGTTGGCATTCATTATACTACTCTCACTTGAATTACCAACATGTAATGCCTTCGAGTAGTCAGTATAAAAATTGATTATCTCCTCTGCAATATAACGTTACACAATACTTGCATTAGGTATGTATTAGTTCTTCACAAAATATTTAAATATTTTCATATACCGCTCAAACGGGTACATCTATCTTAAGAATAATTGACCGTATAGCTTGATCTCCAGCACCAAATTAAAGATCAAGTGAACCATTATGTGAAACAGTGATGGAGGAAAATACATCTCCATATGACACAAAACTTCCACAATCATCGCTTGCAAACAGTCAAGTTTAGCAACACTAATGTTTTTTGCATAAATACTCTTG
>JAUOBV010189679.1:0-12049 GCA_032360425.1 Rubia occidens
ATGTGATGTGGTATTCCCTGTCAGGCGAGGTGGCTGGCGATCACCGTAGTGTAAGCGCGGTCCTGCAAGAAAGACCCCGGAAGTGATTCTAGGGAAAGTACTCCAACCATCAAGTTAGTTCTTTCCTCTAGAGAATTGTTATTTCTCAGTTAATTATGCTTACCTGAGCCAATGCTGCTTCTCCTATATTTAGAAGAGATCGCGATCGTGGCTCCGCCTTGCTAGTGTTCCAGATCATGGATTGTATCATAGCGACTAGAATCTCGGGATCACTTACGAGTGTCTTCTCTATTCACTACAAGAAACATGACCTATTATTTCGTCCCATTTACCTCATTTTTTTGGTTTAGGTCAAATAACTGAGGTAAAAAGTTCTTTTACCTCGGTTAATTATTTTTGAAGTACATAATATTTTCTACCTCGGTTAAAAATTAACCGAGCTAAATAATGGATTTTTACCTCGGTTATTATATTAATGGAAATAAAAGGGTAAAATAACAAAGTAAATAATCATAACGAATAGCGTGCGACGTCGCATGGGATGTATTAAAGATGGTTCCTGAAATCGCGTATTATGTCATTTTCACCGACTTAGTGTTCGATAGACGACCGACGTCAGAGATAAGTAACGATAGAACTTTTAGATGATAAAGTTGAGATGGATTGACTTTGAAAAATGAGGAATTATTATTTTAAAATTCAATAAGGTAAGTTTTGTTATGTTACGATTCAAAATGGTTGAATAATAGGGAAAACCACAACCAATAAGTAAATATTTTGAAGGTGGCATAAACAAAGTAAATTAAGAAAAAAGTTGGGGTGGTATGCTTTTCTCCGGTTTAGCATTTCTCTCTCTTCTCAACGTCTCATCATCAATTTAAGTGTTTGGTAATGTAAAGGGACAATTAGTTTATTTTATGAAAATGATTGATTTCGGTCTAAAAAAGTATTTGTTCAAAATTTTTGAATTAAAAAATTGTAGAAAATGGTGTTGAATGGTACGGTTACAAATGGTTTTAAAAATCACGCACAGATCAAATTGCACATATAGCCAATTACATATTTTTCAAATAAGGTAGTAAAATTATTTGAAAAATATTAATAATGAAAATATCCTTACAAATTAGTACATGAAATTTTGATTATTAATAATAATTTTCTCAGAATAGAAATTACAATAAACTCAATCCGCTCGCATTATGATAAACTTGAAGACATTCGACCCCCAACTTCTATGCCCTCGAAGAACAAGGTGTCCCCAATGCGTAGATTGTTGCTGGAAAGGAATTCGGCAAAACCCTTCGAGGACAAGGCCTTGATCTTCCCTTGCTATGAGTAGTTCATGTGCCAGTCTGCCCGTAGCACCTCAGCACAACAGGGGTTTTCTCATTTGGCAGAAGTGGTACAATTTCCCTCAGGATGTACTAATTCATAAAAAATCATTATGAATATATATATATATATAAATGTACAATTAAAAATAAATAGTATTAACTAAAAATCAAATAATTTCATACTTTTAATTATTGGCTAGTTTTAGTCCTTACCAAAGTTGGATTTTTTCCAAAGTTCTACTGCTTCAAAGTGCAGTAAAAATGCGGGCTATTAGGAGCCATTGTATGGTGTTCAAGATCGAACACAACAGGTTCGGAGTTTCTCCGTTGTGCGGAGAACTGTATTAAAACAAAAAATAATAATTTTGATAAAGTTTACATATGTATAAGTAAATATATATATATATGTAAAATGGTAAAATACCTTGAAAAATAGGTGAATAATGGTCCTTCACCAGCCATTTGTCAAGAATATAATTTGAATTTTTTTAGGGCAATCTAGCCTTATAAAAACAATGTGCGACGTCGACCATGTGTTGCAGCAACATGTCGGTCTGAACCAGTGACTTAATTAACATGTACTAGCGACATCGCTGTTGAGTCATCATGACCAATATCAGGACCGACACAGAAACGAGGTCGCGGAAAGAAATTTGAAGTTAACTTAAATACCTACATGCAACGTCATTAAGACATCGGTATACCGATAGATAAATCGAGACAACTGCGATGTCTCATGCATAGCTTGAAATAAAAATGAGTAATGTCATACACCATTCGCATCAACCAAATGACGTGTGACTAGAGACCTACTTTCCATGCATCAGAGACAACAACGAAAAAAAACACAGAATCTGAGAAAAAATGATGCATGAAGAATATAAAATTATACTAAAACATCCTAAAACAAAACAGAACATAGTACTTAGGTTTACATGTAAGAAAACTTAACTCTCTAACAAATCTGAGCAAGAACTAGAAAACCAAAAAAACATCCCATACAAAAAGCATATATTAAACAAGGTGAAGTAACAATTACAAAACATTTAGGCACTACAATAGTAGAAATTCAAATCTCTATCAAAAGATAAGTGGAAAGGGGTGGAGAGACTCTTGGTATTTGCGGTAAACTTGGAAATGATAAGTTTAAACTAATTATGAGGGACCTTATATTTATAGCTTTTCGAGACAACTTCATTTTGGGACCTTGTGTTGTCCACCTCGGTTTGTGCAATGTCGCACCTATATCACTTGAGTTGACATATGACTGACTCTGTAGCGACATCAGAGGAGTAAGTGGGCAAAAATATTTAATCCCGCTAGCATGAGATAGCAAGGCACAAGGATGTCCACCATCAGAAATTTTGTTGATGAATAAAATGCTAAGCATAGCCTTCTGCTGCTCCAATATCTCCTCGCACTTAACTAGTGAGGGTAATCTCTTTGCCTTCAGGGCAGGGTTCGTCATTCCTAGCTCTAACAAAGCCTCACACCAATCAACATTGCGAGTGGAACTAGAAATTTCTTCAAAAAAGTTGAAGAAGGACTTCGTCTTGAAAAGCTTGTTAGTGAGAACCCAGGAAAATCAAGACCTTTATTCCGCACCATCTCCTACAACTTAGCGCAGACCTTACTAGCCTCTTCCTCAGCAACCTGCACACGCTTCTCAGCAGCTTCAAGCGAGACCTTCTTAGCCTCTCACTGTATCTCGATAGTTTTATACTGCTTCAACAACGAACCTTGTTGCTTGGAGAATTTGGCAAACCGCTCACCAATGAGCTTGAGACTCTCACTGATCTGATGACATCCGTAAAAAAAACACACAACCAAACATAATAATTAGATATCGTGATAAAAGCATACTAAGATAAGAAAAAATCATTTTAAAACTACAACGAACATACTGCAACCATCGATTCATGCAGAGGGAGTTTGGAAAGAGTGGTAGAAATAGTTCCTCTTAGCAACAAATTATTGCTTTACAGCGGAGTCTTAGAATGGGAATGACTAGTGTGACCCCTTTTCTCATAAGGCTCCAAAGCAGCTGATAAACCCCTACTCCAATTATTTCTCTTTTTTGCTTCTTGAGTGATAGCAACAACATTAACTGCAGGTACCTTCTCCCCTTCCGGTGCCTTGCTTTCAGTATGGGCTAACTGAGAATTAGCCAGAGCGTGATTCTCCTGAGAGACACCATCAACACCAGTGTCATGCGATTCTACGAGTATGTTTTCCTTCTTCTTAGGCTCATCATATGGAATAAATGACCTGTCAATCTTTCACCCAACTAGATTCATACATACCATTCAAGACACAACTTAAGTAAAGCGAACACACAAATACGTATAGCTGAGCAATAAGAGAAAAAAGTGATAACTAAATAAATATACAACATTAAATTAAAAATAACCCATGCGAAATAGAGAAACCATAAAGTAACAACAAACAAACACATTCTCTCTCAAATTTAGCATGGCTCAGACCTATCGAGTGTTTTCCAAGTTTTAAAACAACCTCAGACTTAGCAGTAAGACGAACTTCCGGCTTGGGAAGCTTAGACTTAAGAACATTATAATTCCAAACCGGAAGAACCTGTTCGCACTTAGGATCTTTTTTAACATTAAAAAATATTTTGCGCCACACACACACCTACTAGGAAACTCACTGACGAACTCAAGATTTGGAATGATGGGATAAAAAGTAAATTCATTAGATAATTTTTTCACCTTACGAAGCTGATACAAGTTATGAAACAGGTAAACCAAAAAAGGGACATTGGCTTAGGTACACACATAGTGAAAACCCACAATAATCGCGATACCGTTGGGATGAAACTGAGACTACGCGATTTGAACATGCTGGAAAATGGGAAAGACAAGACCAAACTTTAGAAAATCTAAATAACAAGATATATGACCAACAGGTGGAGTGCGACACTCTCATAAATAAGAGGAGCTCTGAGCTCAAGCGAAGGCATGAAAGGAAAATTACTTTATAAATTTTCCAAATAGTCATTAAACAAAACACTATTAATGGTAGAAGAACCAGTAGGATGATTGGAATCCTCCCCAGATTCAACATCATTAACCGGCCATCCTCTACGGGAGAATTAATGGGATTAGGGGTAGACATTTAGGTAGGAATGAGTCCTAAAATTTGAGATGAAACCCTATCAATTAGAGACATAAAACACAGACATTGTATTCTGGAAAAAAAGTCAAAAAATCATACAAGTAACAAGTCGGAGAAGACAACCGGATAATTTAAGGCCAAACATAAACAACAAAATCGGGAGAACAGGGACACTGCTCAGATTCAAGTGAGAAAAACTTTTAAGGAAAAGAAAAAAGTCAGAGGGACTTATGATTTTAGATAGCGCAGAACAATGATGCACAAGAAGAATAAGAATATGCAAGGAGTATGAAAGACTAAAGCGTTTGAAGAAGTAATAAAGTTCAATATTTAAATTAAGACACTGAAATGTCAAAAATGAAGCTTTAAATCAGTAAAAATATCATGATGGAATTCTGACACAAAAAGTAGCTTACATTTTACGGAATACGAGGCGATGGCGGTATATGTTTAGGTGAGATGTAAGAGAGGATTAATAGTGACATAATTAAGTAAGTTAATTC
Organism: Rubia occidens; assembly: GCA_032360425.1. Taxonomy (NCBI): domain Eukaryota; kingdom Viridiplantae; phylum Streptophyta; class Magnoliopsida; order Gentianales; family Rubiaceae; genus Rubia; species Rubia occidens. The sequence continues at coordinate 4,970 of JAUOBV010189679.1, forward strand.
AGAGCCTTTATAAGGTAAGCAACGATAACAGCATGCGAGAGAATTCCGAAAAGCGTAGCGAATAATAAGGAGAGAATCTAGTTTAATGACACAAGATCACAACAGCCAAGCCCAACTAAAGCTATAAATTTGAAGTGTGAATTCAAATTCAAACTCAAACTCAAAAACCAGATATTCCAAAAAATACGCAAATGTAGCCAGGAAGCATGCAACACATTGCGAAGACAATATAAGTGCATGTGATAAAGAACACATTGTTACAGCTTAGAAGATAAATAGAACAACAGTTTGCATACATCTAAAAGACACAGTCATCGCTTCATGTTCCATTGACTTCATGGCTGGAGGGGGGACTTATGGTGTATACCTAGCCCACAGACTAAACGTTGTTGACCTTTAGGCCCAGCCTAAAACTTGGCAATGAACAAGATGATGAGTAGCCATGTCCAGAAATCACTACAGGAAACAGCATTGCAGACATTTTTACCTCGATTTTCAGCCATGAAAAAATAGAGGTAAATGTAGCCGAGGTAAATATTGTATTTTTTTACCTCGGTTCATAACCGAGGTAAAAATATCTATTACCTCAGTTTTTCGAGAGACATCGGCTAGTTTTAAGTGCGAAGTCACTCATAGCACTAAGGCCGACGATAGGATACCCGAGCTGCGATGCCTTTCAGCACGATTTCTGAATGTGAGACGAATGACGTCGGCCATACCAACAAGACACGTGATGTGAGAGGAAATTCTGCGACGTCGTTTTAAAGAACAGAAACATTGTACGTTGCAGAGCACCCACGTCGTGTGCATCCTAATGTGGAATGGTGAGTATTAGGACATCGTTTTGAATGCTCGATGTCGCAAAAAAAATTTACATGCCAGTTCTACATGCAACATCGTTTATGTGTCGCATGATCACCAGTATATGCGATGTCGTGGATTAATCGTGGAGAGAACATTTTTGGTACAATATTATAATATTAAATGTTTGATGAAATAACAAATTATTTGTCAATAGCCATTACATGTTATTTAGTGTTGGATTACTCTAGAATTTGTTAAACGTAATACAACAATCATTTTTTATTCAATTCATGTGGAAAATTAACAATGACATGTTAAAATCCACAAAACTATAACATATATTACAAATACATGTTACAATATATAATAATACCTAAGGTTGATATTAAATTTAAGAGAAAAGTGCCTTTATAATCCGACTTACTTCATGTAAGTGCCAATATAACCTTTGAGGGTTTGAAAGTGCCAATATAACCCTACCTAGTTGATATAAGTGCAAAACTACCCATTTCGATCAATTTTAGCCTGAATTAAGTAAAATTAATATTTTATCCATCTGAAAAAATTTAAAAATGTGACATTACATTTATACCCTATTTTCTCCATTTCTCCTATTTTATCCCCCTGTCTTATGTCGATGTCCTTTTTCTTCTCTCTTTTCTGCTTCTTCTCCAATGATGTCCTTGTTCTTCTCCCTTTCCTGGTTTCGAACGAGTTGAACCCATACTCCCTCTCCACCGAATGAGTTGGAAAGGGGCATCGATTAGGGTTCCAAAAACCATACTCCTTCTTTTCCCAATACTTCATCTATTAGGGTTCCGCCAAATAGGTGAGAGAGGTGACAGGGGATGACGGGATGGATTATCGTGAGGAAGGTGTCACCAACATCGGAATGGATTATTGATGGCGTCGACTAGGGGGCTTCGGCATCACTGTGGGTGGGGGTGGTGAGAGGGGCTGGCGGGATGTTGGAGAAGTGGTGGCTAGCCTGGCTTCGCTGTAGGTAGGAGAGGTGGCTCTAGCATCAGAATGGATTTTCACTGGTGTCATCTAGGAAGGCTAGTTTCGCTGTGGGTGGGGGAGGTGATGGGGCCTAACGGAATGTGGGGAGGTGGTGGAAGTGGTGGCCTGGCGGTGGAAGTGGTGGTGGCTGGCTGGCTGAAGGTAGTATCAACTCAAATTCATATTTTAACAAAAAGGACATTTTAGATATTTTACATATAATCAACGTTAGAAAATGGAAGTCAAGGCCGGAAATGGGTCATGAGGGTTATATTGGCACTTACATTAACTAGATAGGGTTATTGTTGCACTAAAAATTATCTGAGGGTTATATTGATATTTAGTCAAGTAGGTAGGGTTATATGGTGTATATCCCTAAATTTAAACATTAACTGTATTGAACTTCCATATTGTCTACGTTGTAAGGCATGAACACTATCTGGGCGACTAGTGAAATGACAAGTCATCCATCTACTGTCCATCGATAACTCTCCTTGTCCTATTACACCCAAAATGCAGGAAACAAAATTTATGTTAGAATTGGGCAGTCCTGTACTGAAAAACACATAATATATTCATACTTAGACGATGTGAATGTCAACTTGGAAATGAACAAATATTGGTAAAAGCGACGCAAACTAGGGTGATTGATGTCGCTAAGGTCGACCTACGTGCAACATCGATCATTCAAGATATTTCATGCTTTTTATTGACATGTAAGATGTCGGTCTTAATTCAGTTGAATATCACAAAGGCTAACTAACAGTGATCGATGTCGCACATTCTTATTGTATTCATACGAATAAGTAATTATTGTACACAATCAGCCCTAATCTAAGTATTTTTCTCAATCCTTACAAACATGGCATCATCTTGGAAATAAAAAAGAATTTACACTATATGACATGTAACACAATCATCATACATCATGAAAATATACAAACTTTAATCAATGATAAAAATATCAGATAGAAGGTATGATAATTAAATTGCTAAATTAACAGTGAAGGTATGGAAAACTGCCTCAATTAATTAAAACCCGAAGATGCTCCATCATTGGATACTTGTTGATGTTTGACAAAAAATAAATTGATTGAGCTCTTGAATTGTTGTAATGGTGTGAATGAAGAGGACGGTGTGGAGTAGGGTTTGGAGAAAGTGTGTTAAAGATGAGAAATGGGTAATGGTTCTGATATTAATGACTTGAAATTTTGGTTGGGGGGGGATTTAGTTTAAATTTTGGCTCAAATTTTCGTTTCCACTGGATATTTCATTATGAAATACGTCGGTCTTTGTTCGGCCGTGAATTCGCATTAGGTGACAAACCTTTGACGTCGCACACAAGGGCCAAAGGGGAATTTTTTTTAAAGTGTCGTAAAGTACTCCATATCAAGATTGGGGCCCCTTTCGTCGACCCTTTTGATCAGAGATCAGAATAACATTGTCGAAAAATATGAATAAAAAAATGTTCTGTTCAAATTTTCATTTGGACTTCTACCACTTTCTTGGAGGTACCTAAGTGTAAATATTAAAAAGTTCATTGGTGGTCCCAAACTCAATCCGATCGTCTAAAAAGGAAACGTTGTCATCTCTAGTCGAAGAAGGAATAACTGAGAGTAGTAAAGAAACTATTCTTATTCCACATAGCCTTCCACAAGTTCTTCCAACTAACCCCTTGTATTCTTATGAGTAATTATCTACAATTTACTCTAAATCACATACTGCACTTTCTAAAATATGATGGACAAAATTTTATTATATGTTTTTTCATATAAAATCAAGAATAAGAAATTTCATGTGGTACTATGTAGGGGAAATTATCATTCCCATAACGCTTATCTTAAGGGTATTGATGGAAATACCAATACAAATGACGGACGATTACCCCAGTTTGCATCCCTCTTAGACAGTATGCATCGGGTGCAGAGTTCTAATGCATAGTGAACATGCAAAAAAGTTTGGGCCATAGTATAATTTTTGCAAAGTTTCTTCATATACTGCTTGTGAATAATTTGGGCCCGTTCCATTCACTCGTTCATGCCTAAATCGTAAATCTTGTTCCTGACAATGTGAATTAGATTAGTGTATCTCCAAGTTTACATTTCCACTTCTCCCACATTCGTGGAGGGATTTAAGTGGAAAATTTTAAAAGTTCATCCGTAGTCCTAAAAGTGATTCAAACCTTTTTCCATCCTTAGTCAAACTTATAATTCCCGAAAAATGATAAATGAACAGACATGATCCCACGGAGACTTCCCAGCCAAGATCTTCCAATTAACTTTTGCATACTTATAAGTAACCATCCATAATTTATTCTAGGTCACGTACTAGCGCTTACAAAAAATTGATGCCCGACATTTCATTATCTTATTAATTCATAAAAATGCAAGGATATGTAATTTCATGTGATTCCTTGTGGTGAAAATTATTTTCCTTTTACCGCTAGTTGTAACGCTATTTATGGAATTAATACTCATAAAAATGAGGAACGAATACCCCGGTTCGTTGATGCCTCAAACGGAACAACATGACTTTGAAAATTAGGGAAGAATACCCTGGTTCGTTGATGCCCCGATTTTGAAAATTGGAATCTACAATTTTGCATTTCTCCCTCTTCCACCCTCTTGGAGGGACCAAAGTGTAAAAACTAAAAAGTTCACCGGGTGTGGTAAAATCGATTCCGATCGAATCAGACATTAATAAAGTTCATGGACAATTATAAAATTCAATAAATATTTCTAATATATTATAAAGCATATTAAGGTCAATTATATATTTTTTGGTCAAACACGGGCCCATTTGCTATGCTAGTGGGCTGAAATTGTGATGCCCAAAATTAGAGTTACTGACTTCAGTCATACGTCAGCTCTTATGTCTGTAACGTCAATTAAGGTGCGACGTCGTACTAGTCGAGTGGATTTCACAAGGGCTTTAATCCACTCTATATATATATATATATGAAGCCCACCTCATAAATCATTTCAAATATTTAACTTTCCCTCAAATGAAAACAGTCCTTCAACCATTTTATCAAAGGTATGGTTTTTTTATTCTTTAGATTTATTTCAATTTCTTATTTTTCATAGACATTATTATGTATATGGTGTGTGAATTATGTGTTCTATGTCATTTATTTCAAATTGTTCCTATGGATTAGGGTTCCAAGGTTTACACATTTCATTACTATATTTTCGTTTGATTATATGTCCCTTACATTCATTTAGAAACTATACATTTTCCGATTTTCTGCTGTTTTTTAATGTTCCTGCCGAAGTGGGAACGATTGTCGAGCGACGTCGCACATTCATATTTTTTCTCTTCATCTTTGAATGAGACGTCTTACTTATCTCGGTTAACCAATCGGTTATACAGACAGGTCTGTGACATCGCTTGAACATTTTGACTCAAACGATTAATTGAAACGATTTCAATTGGACCAATTTCTATCTATCATTATAAATTTAATCTACAATATAATTTTCAAAAATCATGGCTGGCGGCGAACGTTTGAGTAGTGGTGTACCAATTGAGGTGAGCAATATTTTTTTTGAACGTAAATTCTTTAATATTATAATTTAATTATTAGTAACTTCATTGAAGAAATGCATATCCGTAGCGATTCAGATGAGGACTGTGTTCAGAATTCATTTGGCAATATCATACTGCATTTCGTACGGACGTTAATTCAGACGACCTTCGATTCAATTCCTATTTTTGTAATTCCTTTCCTTTTACACTTGAATTTTATTTTCAATTAAAATTTTCTCTAATTTATTTTCGTATATACTAACTATGGTTTTCTGTTTATAATTTAGTACATCCCCAGCCAAATCAGGCTGCTCCTACCAAAGTTCAAGATGCATGTTGTCTTTAGGTTCCACAGAAGAAGGTATCCCATGCATTACTCAGGGAAGAGGAGGCTGTAAACCCCGACCCGAAGGGTTTTTACAAGAACCTTCATGGAGATGACCGGAAGGTTGGAGACACACTCTACTTCAAGCTGGTTGATGGTTCTGCGCCCATAATTTTCAATGTCATCATCCTACCCTATTATATTAGTACTTAGAATTTGTAACAAATTATGACAAACACTAGTAACATTAAATCTATTTTGTTCAATGTGATGTTTTTCTAATTTAATCTTGAATCTATTTGTTGAATTTCATTCTTATGTTATGGAATCATTATTATTTAACTTACCATATGAAACAAAAATTTTAAGTTACGATCATACATAAAACTATAACAGACTTGTGTGTAATGATTAATTTGTTTCAACCATTCTTAAAATAGAAAATATTTGTGTTCACCAATATTTTTTAATATATTCAAATTGTTCGCCGACTATTTCCTTTGGTGGTGGAGTGAAACAATTCACACAACAAAAAAATGTTATTTTGCTGTATTTTAGTGTCTTAGGGATGAAATTATTCGTATTGATCCTTGGCGGGGTTATTTGTTATCGCTAGTCTTCCTTCCTTGCCTTCTATTTCTGAGCTGGGAGAGGGCAAAGTGGATTATCTTGACAGCCTCCCATTCGCTTCCATTGATCCTAAGGTATCTCCTATCCCAAAGGTTAATGCAAATGTGGAGGATTTTATTATTTCCGCTCATAATGCAAGCATGGAGGATTTTGCTCTCGTTACCCAGAATGCATTTGCTTCTCTTGCCAATGCTAGTTAATTTTAGAAATATGGTTTAAGGGCAGGGATCATCTTTGGTAGCTCTAACAATATGAATTTGGTACTTTTATGTATGTCTGAACTATGTTTACTGCCTACAATCTAAATCAGGTATGCCAACTGTAATTTTGTATTTTCCCTCATATTTAATTATATGCAGGAATTTGATATTTTGATCGACGGTAAGTTTTTAAATCCTCTTGTTACGCTGGGTTCTAGTGTTCGTTATGAGAAACATCCTTAGTTTATTTCTTCCAATTCGTGTTGCCCTATTAAATTGGTTAAGGCTACCACTTCCCTATCAAAGGAATTTCTTAAGCTACTTTCTGGTGATCGTTTTTCAAGAGTTGAGAGTCTATTTTGGAATTGATTCCCTTATGTCTTGGGTGGCATGTCCCTACTTCTTCATCGTCTTCATCATCTCCTACGAGTTGTCCTTATAGTAAATTTGTACATGAAAATTACAATATTAAATCCCTCGACAAGGATATCGTTCGCAGCTTAGTTAATCTCGAATCTGTTGGTATTTAGGAGTGAGCACTATTGTTGGATATTTGTCTCAAACATATGCTACTTAGAATCAACGATCTGG
>JAUOBV010189785.1:0-12049 GCA_032360425.1 Rubia occidens
CCCATCAGAGCCTCAAAGGAGCCATATTTTTCTAACTCCTCTTTGGCCTCCTTGGTAGCCAGTTCAGCACATTCCTTTCCGACCTCTAGGGTGGACACCTTCAACTCGAGCTTCTTAATTCGAGACTCAAGCTTCCCTTGTTTCTCTAGCTCAGCCTCCTCGGAGTTCCTCAAGAGGTATTCCAGTTGCCCATTCCTGAGTCTCAGCTCTGCATTCCTAGACTCTGCCTCCTTTAGCTTTGCTTCTAATAGGGTGAGACGTTCACTCGTAGCCCCTTGTTCAATGGAGCTGTCCAAGGGAGGATACAACCCCATCCAGAGTCCGCATGGCCTATAAGCAGGGAAAATAATTTCCTGGATTATTACAAGAACTTTGACGTGATATTATATAGATGAAGGAGTAAGGATGATTAAACTTCACCTCTTTTTGTAAGATCCTCATAGTATGCGACATAATATGAAAGATTTGTGACGTAATTTATGTGTCAAAAAAATATACAATGATTTAAATATGATGTAATATAAGTCGCAAACAATTATGTCAGATTGATAATAGTATCGCAAATAAATTTTCCTCATTTAACCAATGTTGCATAAAGTGTCCCAAACATGCATGCATCACAACAACTACATGATTCATAATACGTCATAAATTCAATGCAACAAATAACAAAGCGATACAAATACTGTCATTTTTTTGCTTCACAATATAAAAAAAGTGTGACAAAGAATACCTCAATAACTATTGTGACAAAAAATAAAATGAAGCATAATGTGTCACAAATACCTTTTGTGACACTAAATGAAGGCTGAACGACACAATATTTATGTTGCAAAAGGGCATATTTCTTCTAGTGTGTTGGTGATCTAACATGAGATAGGACAAGTCTTAAATAATAGCATTCACCTTCTCTAGGGATCACTGCAGCCAACCTTCCAATAACATTTCTGCACTTTCTCTTTGCCCAAGTCCTTTCCAATGTTGACCACACAAAGTGTTCCGGAAACTCTTTATATAATAGCTTCAATTCCTTTGCATTGGAGTCATATCTATTCATTTTAAAAAGAAACATGTGAATGTAGTTCTGGTAAGGAACTCGTTTGCTGCAATCGACTCAAGGGCGGCATTCTTGTGAAATGTAATATATTGCTGACCTGGTAAGTGGACTTGAAGAGAATAAATAGCAGGCTGCATATGGTTTAACTTAAAACCATATATTCTCCAGGTTGCTTCAGACGAACCAATCCAATACCCATCTTGATACAATTTTATTTCATCAATAATTGTATCCTGTTGACCACCCTGTAATGCAAAGCCAACTCGGTTGCTGCCCTTAAATATCTACTTATGAACATACTTGATAAGTCAAAACTCGAGAAAAATCTCCACATTTATATAACAGTCATATGTTGCAGATAAGTATTTATTATAGCCAACAACCCAGTTATTTCCTAGAGCATGTTTTTTTATGGTAACTATCCTACCATCGTCTCTTCTTCTATATAATGGATAACCATCCTCTGCATGATATGTTAACTGCTAAAATGTTTTAGGGAATCCAAATTTACACTTACCATTCTTTATGCAAGGGCTTCTAGGATTCAATCTACCACAAGGTCAGTGCATTATGTTTTTGCTGACAATACGAAAAAGATCTGGTTCCTTTTCTGGATCTGGTAGCTTAGCACAAACAATCCTATCATAAGCATCTGGTCCCAAAGGCTTACAACCTGGTTTTAGAATTATTAACATGTGGCAATGAGGCAGGCCTTTTTTTTATACTCAATAACGTACACCAAAGATTTCACAACACCAAAAATCTCCTTATCAACAATGTCATCTTTCAACTGATAAACTTTAGCGCGAAAAACTCTAGTAAGTAAATCTGGTCTATCATTTGCAGCCTCACCATAGCAAAGGTTTTCTTGAATTTCTGGCCAATAAGGATTGCAAGTCATAGTTAGAAATATGTCAGGCTTACCAAATTTTTGGACAATGGTCATAGCATCAAGATACCTACGCCGCATATCTCTAAGACCGCCTATAAATGTTGCTGGAAGTACAACCCGATGACCAAGTGCGGATTCCTTTATTAAACCAGCATCCATACCATCCACAACACCTTGTGCCAATTCAGTTCAAAACTGCCCTTGTTTGTCCCTCCAAAATTCCAACCGGCTGGTTTCTATTTTGATATAAGCATCAACAACAAATTGTTGCAACAGCCATCCAACATGCAAAAATATGGATTCATCATCTGGCCTCAGTTGCAGTTTATAGTAGTAGTACTCCCTTGCTATAACTGCATCCTTGTTTTTTTTTCCATCTCTGACAACTATAAGAAAAGTAAAAGATAAATATGTAGGAATAACAGTGGAAAAAAGCTAAATAAAACACAAAAATTTAATGTAAAAGCTCATCACACCTTTGCTCTCAGAATATATAAATATTCAGGACAATCAAAGAGCAGTATTTCAGTTGCAGAATTTTGATGGACTTAATGCCTCTTCCTAATCCTTTTAATGTTTAAATGCAAGCCTGACTGGCCTCTTGAAAAAATTAAAGGATACTGCATTGGATCTAGCATCCATAATAATGCTTTATTCTGAAAATTTAACTATCACTGGCGTCGACTTGAACAGGTACAGTTCTCTCTGCATCTTCCTCAAGGGGCTTAAAAAATATACTGCCAACTTGTGACGCAGTTGGGATGTTGTATCGCCTCCGATCAAGTTTTGGGTCTGCACTTAGAATAATGTTTTTCGTCTCGATACTGTCAACATTTTTCAGATGCTTAAAAAACTTATAATAAGGATTATCTCTCAATATATCAATCAATAATTCATTTTCCACTCATCAAACTTGTCAGCACAATTAGACTTCATTCTCTTTTCCAACTCGAACTCAGTGTCATAAAAATAGAGCTGAAGACCAGCAAGTTCGACTCCGTCATGACCTTTGAAAGGTTTTAGGTAATGATACATCAGACCATGAACACTGAAAGTATAAATTCCTCCTGCATTAGAAGTTAAATTGCAATCATAAATAGCACTTAAAGTTGTAGATGCTTGGCTATTGTTGTAAGTCAGAACATTCTTCCTAAACTGGGCAGATTGCGACGTATGACCAAGAAAAATAGCTCTTAATCGGTGAGGCATTGGTACAGATGGAAAGAAAATTCCCCTCCCAGAACAACAGAACATATTTGACTCTCCTTTAAATCTGTTTACCTTGCAATGAGCACAATCAGCAACTTTAGGTAATGTCTGGGCAGAGGTTGGAATATAATTTTCCAGGGCAATATTTTTATACTCTCTCTTTCTTAGTAAACCTGAATGGAGGAAAAAACAATATTTCATAAACATCCATGATTATATTTTCACATTTACTCATTAATAAGAAAATGCAGCTGTTATGTATCATTGAGCCTAAATACTTGAATCAATAATATGATAACTACATTAAGCACCTAGAATGTAACAACTATATATGTGCTGACAACCGTTGAAAACATTCTCTACTGTGGTACAGTCCTTGTATTTTAAAAACCTAACATCAATACTGCATTGGAACTGCAGTAAATGGCTTTCTTGTACTGGGAATTTTACAGAAAATCATATCAGAACAAGGCATAACTTATTAAAGTGGTAGTTGAAGTAGTCGTAGCTGTTGACAAAACTATTGAACATATTCTGCAGAATGCAGAAAAGGCCAGAACAAGGTTAGCATGTGTCAAAACTATGATCCATTATCCTTACCCATCATCTATCAAAACCCTTTAGAGGGTAAGTATTTATATCTAAGATTAACAAAAAAGTACCTCACATGACCCTTGAAGAAAATATAAATGAGTAAGATTTCATTCACACAACTGAGAAGTTGGAACTACTCTACAATTTGACATTACAAGACTTGCTACCAGTAAAGTTTTAGTCTATAGGAACCTAAGGCCACACCATATTAACTGGAACTAATAATCGTCATATAAGAAACACATAAGTAGTAAAAACTGAACATTTAACTATTTTACATGCATCTTTCACACTCTTGTAAACTACATAAAGGACCACACAGATTCTGTAGAAACTCTAACTATTTTAATCTTGTTCTAACTTCTAAGCTACCTTAAATTCAAAAAGAGCACAACAATTCTTCAGAAATTATCCAATAAAATACATCACAAACAAAAGATTAGAGTGCAAGGGCCAAAGAGACCACAATTGCAGTTACCCTTATTTTTTGTCTATAAATTAAAGCATGTATTTCAGATACTTATTTAGTTAAGCCCTCAATAATGGTTTTTTCAGATATAAATAGCCTCCAAAATGCTATAGAAGAAAAAAAAAGGACCAAATTACTGAAAATTTCTTCGTCTATCAGCACACATCTTTCACGTTGTTGTAATGAATAAGGTGGTCAAAACAAATGCCCAGCAGAATCTATCATCAATTCACCATAGCCGATAGCCCTCATAAACTTAAACACAACACAGCACACACACAGAAGATGAAGAAAAACACACATGAGAATACCTGAGTACAATGTTATTACATATATTTCTAAATACAAATGTCTGAGTACTCCCAACCTTGAGAGTATCTCTAACTTTACATAGTTTATCAATACTAGTGGGTGGGAGAAAATCTATACAACAGGTAATATGTTTACCTGTAGAAATGGTAGACTTAGAAAAGTTACTACCAAGAGATTGGATACATGCTTAGGCATTTTGAGTTGGTCAGAAAAATCCCCATGTCCATCTATACAGATCCTTAATAACCAATGATCATACTATTGTTCACTCTACCTATAGCTCATTAGATTTAAGAAAGTTATTAAATTCTAAAAGAAGGAATGTTTTTCCAATATAGAAACTAATGTAATTAAAGTAGAAGAAAATCTAAGATTACAAGAGATCAAGCTTGACAACTCTGAGTCCCAAGAGGACTTAATCACACTGAATAGAGGTTTCTATGTATAAGATCCTTAAAATATAATAACAATTTTGGAAACAAAAATATATACTAAAATGGTTTAAAAGTGGAGATGATAATACAGAATTCATCCATAAGTCAGTTAAGGGAAAATATTTCCAGATTGCATTTTTCTGGAATAATGAAATAAAAAAACTACATGGAATTTGGCTTGATCACATTCCAAATATAAATACTGCAATGGATCCATTTTTTTAATTATAAGCCGAGGAATAGAACTATTAGAAAATATTTATGGCATTATTTAACGCAGATTTGTAACTGTAAAACTTCAATTATCCATGATTGCAATGTTATTACATCTATTTCTAAATATAAACGTCTGAGTACTTCCAATCTTGAGAGCATTTCTAACTTTACACAGTTTATCAATTCTAATGGGTGGGTGAAAATCAACACAATAGGTAATATGGTTAGCTAGAAAAATGGTAGACTTAGGAAACCTACTACTAAGATATTGGATACAACCTTAGTCAGCTTGAGCTGGTCAGAAAAATTCCAATCTCCATCTACACAAATCCTTAATATAGCTGCTATGTATCGGTGTGACTAAAATGGTTGAAAAGTGGGGATGATAATACAGAATTAATCCATTCTTATTCTAGACAAGAGATCAACACCCTGCTCTCTCCAATTACATATTGATGTCAAAACTGAAGAAGAAAAAAATTCGCTTTAAAGTGCTCTAAAGTTCTTATGTGTTAGACTATGTACGCGGACCTTATTTTAGGTTGCCAACTCTACGTGAAGAAATATGGACGTCAATTGAGGATTGACATCAATCTTAAGAGACAAGCAGCATATGTTTCTAGTGAGTGATAAAATCAGATGTTAGAATCGTGCTGAGAAGTTATGTACAATTACTGGCATATAAGAGCTAGCTCTAATTGTTGACCAACGTAGATATTCTCAAATGATCCTTAGATAATATGTACATCTTATTCTTCCTTGAGTTCAAGAGTCCAAATTTTCATCAAATGTTAAAGAGTAGAGAAAGGAGCATCTTTCAAGCACCTACAATTTAGTTAGCAACTTAATCTTATTTTATATCAGCATACCATTTGTTTGTGAAATGACACACGCCACAGTAGATTTTAATACGAAGTTCAACATTCCAGAACCTCCATAAGTATACAATAGCAACTAAGGTTTTGTTAATTCAGTACCTCTGGTGAACTTTTGTATATTAATTGCTACACAACATGCTAACTTCTTCCATGTATAAAATAAACATCCGATAAACAACAATGTAGTAGCAATGATAAACAAATATAAACAGACCTGCAGAGGTATAAGGTAGTTTTCCATCCCTTATATTATCAAGAATTGTAGAACTCATTGTTAGCACATGAGCATGAGAAGAAGAAGACCATGCTTGCAAGAACGCATCAACAGACAAATGATCATCGAGAGACATCTTAACAAACATAAGATTAGTATAATTAAGTAAGTCCTGGGTACAAGTCTCTTAGTTGAGATGACAGGTTGGTGCAAGCACACCCCAGTTAGCAAGAATCCCGAAGGAATCAGCATATTAATTACTTAAATTAAAATTTGAACACATGATAGTAACATTGGCAGCATATGATAATATAATATTAAATATCAGTGAACATCATAAAAATTAAAATCATGATATAATTTTATCAAATATAAGATTAGTATCATCAAGTAATTCATGGGTACAAGTCTCTTAGTTGAGAGGACAGGTTGGTGCAAGCACATCCCAGTTAGCAAGAATCCTATAGGAATCGGCATATTAAATATTTGAATCAAAATTTGAACACATGATAGTAACATAGGCAGCATATGATAAAATAATATTAAATATCAGTGAACATCATAAAAATTAAAATCATGGTATAATTTTGTCAAACATAAGATTAGTATCATCAAGTAATTCCTGGGTACAAGTCCCCTAGTTGAGAGGACGGGTTGGTGCAAGTACACCCCAGTTAGAATGAATTCCGAAGGATTCAGCATATTAATTACTTGAATCAAAATTTGAACACATGATAGTAATATAAACAGTATATGAAATTATATTAACTGAAACAATACCTTCAATAATTGGATTACTAAATATACATTATTTTTGTCCGGGAAAAGAGGATCTAGCATAAATAACAGTAATTTAGCATAAATTTTCAGGAACAGCAATTTAGCACAAATTTTGACTTTGCTGCAAAAATAGAATTCCAGTCCAGAAAGAGCAGGAATTTAGCATAAATATCGAAAGCGATTGAGTTCACTATAATTATAAAGTTAAAAGGAACACAATAGGTAAACAAAAACTGACCTCTAGAGTGAGTCTATTGAAGACTAAAACCAAATGAGTCAATAATTAAAAGGTCATCATGAGAAGATAATGATCTCAGGGCATGTGCATGACCATTATCCCCAACATCAACTGAAAAGTCACCAAAGAGAGATATTTTTGTTTTCTTCTTTGAACCTATTTTCTATGATGTTACACCATTGAATATGAATGGCTGATTATAGAAAAAAAAATTAAAAGTCTAAAATTGTACTAACAAACCTTCCACCCACTGTTGATTGACCATCTGAGATGAACGTCTCAGTGCCGCCTGTTTTTTTTTCGCTTGATCAAAATACAATTTGGTCAATATGCATCTCAACATAAGTCTTTCTTCTTTTTGATTTATGGTCATTGTGAGAAAATGGAGTTCCTGAAAAATGTAAAAGTACATAAATCTGGAGAAACTTGTAACCGTAATTAATCACCCCTACTGCTATGATTTGTGTTTATATGCAGCTCATACAAAAAATTTCAATAGACAATAGAAGGAATTTAACAAACCAGCTCCTGGGAAAATTTTGCACAGTGATGCATGATGCTCAATATTGTTAACAAACAAAGTTAAATAGTAAATGTTTACCTGTCTCAGCTGTTACTAACTCCTAAGATCATTTCTTTATTGTTTTGAGAACCAAAACATGAGTAAAAATTAACCAAAAAATCTATCTTAGTCACTAGTCATAGAAACTAAAAACATAAAAAGTTTAAGCATTAGAAAGTTTCTAATTAGAGCTATTCTAAAGACAGTTTTTGATAAATAAAGCAAACATGTGACAATGTGTAATCCACACATTTCGATTGAAAAGCAGGCATATTATACTAACACAAAATAACATGACAGTCCATGGCTAAAAGAAAAACTAAACTTACAGCTTTCCAAGCTAACATTTTCTCACATATTGGTAATTCTCTTTAAATAAATTATGTATTTTTCATCACAGTATAAAATGCATGTAGCTGTAACTGTGACCAAAGTTTTACTGCAACTGCTATATATGTTATTGATCTATGCTTTACTGCTATATTTACATAGAGCTTATACATGATGTAATGCTATATTAAAATAGCTCTACATAGACATAAAACATCACCGTGGAGCTGATACAAAACTGTATAAAATTAATTAGCTCCACCAACATGCATATAGTAGAATAAGATGCATATAATTGTGATCTCCAAGAAATAAGACCATTTCTTTGTCTGATGCTACCAAATCCACATAGTAATATGAGTTGGGCTCCAGAGAACTTGCAAATTTCATAGTTCTCAGGTCCCAATACATATCAACTTGCTTCTCATCGACTTTGAAGGATTTCAGCCCTTTCTTGGCCCAAAATAGCCAGGTTTTTAGGTCAATCTTGCATGAAAATTAATTCCCTTCAGAAGGGCTTTCTATGAATATGAGAGTGGCCTATAGAGTTTTCGACCAAGTTACACCAACGTCACCAAAATGGCCTCTGAGTTTTGTTCTATGAATGCAGGTTACAAAGTTTTCTAAAAAGTTTGGCGCCACAACCACATTAGGTTCCTCTAATTCCTCTAAATTTAGCAAAGTCCTAAGTTGTCTCATCTATCCAAATTCCTCAATATTTGGATTAATTTCCTTGTCCAAAGTCCTAAACTATTCTGTTAGAACACAAGGCAATCTCACCAACAAATTTCATTCTTTAGATTTGGTATATTCTTAGGTAACAGAGAGAAGAATATGAACAACATTGCCTCCAGATAGCTCCAACGTCACTTACTTTAGACTTCTACATTCAAAATCTATAATCTCTTCACAATTCCCCTCCATTGTTTACAATTAACTTAGACAAATTGCTTGGTACATCTAAAACTATGTATTTCAACTATTAAGTGACCAAACATATTAGTAGTGATATAATCTCAAATTCTCATGAAAATTATGAATGTCTAACAGATTATCAAAATCTTTCATAACAAGGGAAACATTCAAGTATATAGATTGAATACTGAAATTGTAGTATTGCTACTATAGGATGCTAACATATAGCTGCTATATAAAAATTGTAGCATTGTAGAATTAAGAATCTAACATATAATTACAAAATTCTCACAACCATGGCATCCCCATATATTAAAATCCCCTAATCATCCATCTAACATACATAAGTTGTTATCAGATCTACCTTTACTGTACAACAGGCTTACAATTAAAGTATATGCTAAAGATGATATCCAATTTCAGAACTGAACATATAAACTACCATCAACATCAATGAGCATATTATCAGACTGTACAAAAGTTTCCTTCAACACAGCCAAGGCAAGCTCTAAATTATGTCTGCAAATATCATAAAAGTATCCTAGGAGAAACAATGGTAGGCAATAAGTGCTAATTGAATAAACTTATCCAGTAGAGTGCCATATGTTATTTGTTATCTGTACCGAAAACTTAACCTTAATTCAAATAAATTTGGAAAAGAAATCAAGAAGGTTACAAAACTGGTCAGCGCTTCATTGAACAATAGATCAACTCCACGAGCGATCAAATTTAACTAAGCAGACAGATGGAGTGAATTCAAAGAAGTCATTCCTATGTTTGAGAATATGCCATTGAGGTCAAACTCATTATTAGAGCACATGAATTTCACAAAAGATAATTCTGATTATCTTTGGTATATTCTTAGGTAACAGAGAGAAGAATATGAACAACACTGCCTCCGGACAGCTCCATCTTCACTCACTTTATACTTCTACATTCTCAATCCATAATCTCTACACAATTCCCCTCCACGGTTTACAATTAACTTAGACAAATTGCTTGGTACATCTAAAACTATGTATTTCAACTATCAAGTGACCAAACATATTAGTAGTGACATAATCTAAAATTCTCATGAAAATTAAGAATTCCTAAAAGATTATCAAAATCTTTCATAACAAGGGAAACATTCAAGTATATAGATTCAATACAGAAATTGTAGTATTGCTACTGTAGGATGCTAACATATAGCTGCTATATAGAGATTGTAGCACTGCAGAATTAGGAATTTAACATATAACTAACAAATTCTCACAACCACGGCAGCCCCATAAATCAAAATCCCTTAATCATCCATCTAACATACAAAATTTGTCATTAGATCTAGCTTTACTGTACAACATGCTCACAATTAAAGTATATGGTAAAGATGATATTAATATAGGAGCAAATGAGTATTCAGTTTTAACCACTTCACAACTAACACTTTTATCATCCTTCTAACATACATAATTTTTTATCAGATATACCTTTACTGTACAACAATCTCACAATTAAAGTATATGCTAAAGATGATATTAATATAGGAGCAAATGAGTACTCAGTTTTAATCACTTCACAACTAACACTTTTAGCTCTCAACAAAAAGAGAGACAAAAAAGTAATATTTTTTCTCTTGCATGACCTTTAAGGAGATCAAATGCCCCAATCATCAGATTTACAAAAAGAAGAGCAAAAGAAAAATGGGGAAAAAAACCAAGATGCTGATTAGTTTCAGTCAGTCTTCTCTGATACAGGTGATAACACCTCCCAGGTATCTCCTAATCTAAAAAACACTTATAGTAACAACAAAAACCGAAAAAGAGAAGTGAAACAAAGATAACTGTTTCACTCAACTGAATATATTCATGCTTAGATCATCAGGTAAAAGCCACAAGTCTGTTGAAATATGAATACACATAACCTTAAGCTAAAAGTTCAAATCTGGAATGTTAGAAACATCCATGATCATACTTTCCCATTTAGTCACTGATGGTAAGAAAATACAGCAGGGGCAAAAAATACAATTAGCAAGGGAAAACATACCAATATATCTAGCAGTCGGCCCTCGGTTGACTTAAAAGAACGCTTCAACGCTGCGTCCTCTCTCCTCCGCTGCAACAATTCTTCCCTTGCCTCAGGTGATAACCCTGCATCAGACTCCTCCTAATAGCATTTCTATGTTCCATTGCCTCAGGTGATAACTCTGCATCAACCTTTCTCCTCTTAGCATTTCTATGTGAATGATGACCAAGCTCCATCGAAATTTTTCCGAGCGTCTGTAAATGAAGACAAAAAAAACCCACCATAAGTAAGGAAACTGACCATGTCAAAATTCAGAGAGAGCAAAATATTAATTGAGATGAGGATATCTAGAGGAGGAACAGAGGAAGGTAGATTACATGCTCAATAACTCAGCTCGGACAGCGGCTAAAAACTCATGCTACAAAGAAGGGAACAATGTCAATGGCATGAAATGAAAACAATGCCGTTTCGGGCTGCCACTATGATAGCGAGGATGAAGACACCTGGCGCAGGGGAAGGCGAGGATGCTGACACAGGGACATCCAACTTTGTCGGAACGAATGGGATGCAGGTGAGAGGGAAGAGAAAAGTGAGCTGGAGAAAAGGAAAAACAAAATATTTCGCAAGTGAAAAGAAAAACTGCGCTGAAAGATTATTAAAAGTGCTTTTGAGAAAATACATGCACTCAATATTTGGCAATATCACAAAAGAAAAGCATGTCTATACATTCCGCGGGTTACCTTTGTATGGTATACAACAGAGTTGTCAACCCATTCGAAGTCTAGCCCAGATAGTTCATCAACCTCTTTATATGCTTGAAAATCAGTAGCTGACTTTATTGGCCCAGAAGAAAAGAGATCCTGCACCACACTAAAGTATATTAAAAACTATAAGTTTCTCACCTGATACAATGGCTAAGAAATAAACTATATGAATCAATCTTCT
>JAUOBV010189892.1:0-12049 GCA_032360425.1 Rubia occidens
TTAGGATTGAGTACGAGAGCAATGCTATAAATATCATCTTTGACTTTTTCAGCATCCCGCAGGACAACGGCCCTGTGAGGTGCAGATCAGTTTCATATGTGTATTTCCTGCAAGAGTCTCTCGGATTGGATTCAGGGAAAAAACTCTGTTGTTTAGGTTAGTATGGAGTGATTGTATGTAATCTCATTTTTCCTAATCTTATTTACCTTCTTATCATAGTTCTTCGCCTACTTATAAGTTTTCTCAGTCCTATATTGGTGGGATGTTACCTTCCATGTTAGACGTGTTTATCGTAGCCATCGTGGTGGCTGCACATGTGGGCTAAGTAGTAGCTATTTGCGTGGTCGTGGCCAAATTTTTTCTGATGCGGATAGCATGCATCGTGCCCCTTGTTTATTTGTACTAGTTATTTTCGACACACGATTGGGGTGACACCTGATTGTGGGCTGTGTTTGGCTAACTCTTAGATACTAGTATCCATGTGAACGACACCCGGACTTACCACTAGCTACGTCATTGTAGTTAGGATTGAGTACGAGAGCAATGCTATAAATATCATCTTTGACTTTTTCAGCATCCCGCAGGACAACGGCCCTGTGGGGTGCAGATTAGTTTCATATGTGTATTTCCTGCAAGAGTCTCTCGGATTGGATTCAGGGCAGAAACTCTGTTGTTTAGGTTAGTATGGAGTGATTGTATGTAATCTTATTTTTCTAGATCTTACTTACCTTCTTATCATAATTCTTTGCCTACTTATAAGTTTTTCAGTCCTATATTGGTGGGATGTTACCTTCCATGTTAGACATGTTTATCGTGGCCATCGTGGTGGCTACACATGTGGGCCAAGTAGTAGCTATTTACGTGGTCGTGGCCAAATTTTTTCTGATGCGGATAGCATGCATCGTGTGCAATCTTCATCAAACTCAAGTATTCAAAATATCTAATTTAATTTCTACATCATCAAACTCAAGTGTTCCAAGTAAAAAATCCAACAATTATAATCCAAATTTAACTATAATAATTTTAACATTACATTTAATATTATATATCAAAAAAATTAATTTTTTAGTCAAACAAATAATTGAAACAAAATCATAGGCCACTCCGCCACTATGTAGAGTTTAAACAGGTATAGAGGTAGGTGCAATTTAAAAACAATAACCACTAGCGTAATATGCTACTTTTTCCATCAATGAAGAAAGTCCTTGTTTGCGCCTATTGATTTTCTTCTAGAGCTGAAGAAGTCCGTAGAGATGGGTCTCAATAGTAGGTGGAAAACTAGGAACATAAATAACAAGTTGGACAATCTGATCACAACTTCTAATTGCAAAGTACGAATAATGATAATAACTTCCACCATTTGTACAACTTCCCATTGATAATTTTTAGAGTTTAAAATTATATTATATATTTACAAAATTAATTTATTTTTAATTGCAATTCGGTATTCAGTTCGGGTTTCAGATTGAGTTTCAATATCCAAAACCAAACCAAAAACCATATTCAATAATTGGTTTACTTGATTTGGCTATCCATAAATTGTATTTTAAATTTGGCTCAGGTTATTTGAATTTGGATTATTCGGTTTTCGGTTCTATTTTTTATTTTTGATTTTTCACCCACCCCTACTTCTACATCAAATCTACTATTAGTATTTCAACAATCCTCCCTCAAGTGGTTGGTTTCATGAAAGATGACAGATGTGCTAGCATCTTGATCATGAAGTAAGAATTTTGTTAAAACAAAAAACCTAACGGCTGCAAGATAAATATACCTTCAATAAAATCACATAGGTGTCAATTTATAAAACTAAATAAAAAGATACATTGAGGACAAGTAGGGCACTCAACTTCTACAATATTAATTTGCATTTTCCTCAGGAAATATGACCTTCCCTTCCACTTCTATCCTCGACCCAGGTCAATGTTTTCATTCCACATTGGCATTAGTTTTTGGCCAGAACATTTCACACATATGAAGTTTTCCCAACCTCTACCAGGAATCTTTACAATTTCAACACTTTCAATAATTGACTTGAAAGATACTGTAGAGTCACCAAAATCCATGTCACATAACTTATGTAAGAACTAAACAATGACACAGTGAAATCAATAGTTATTTCACGACAAAGAAGTTCAAAACCAGTCAGTATGCCTACTCCTTGAAGATGTATCTAAGCGAGAGCAACACCATGAGCCTCTAAAACCCTCATAACAAAATCCGGTACAAGGAGTGACAAACCATACTGCAACTGACATGGATATACACTTAACATATCAGGTGGTGGCCTCATTACAACTCCCTCCAGTAGGAGGAATCATAATATCACATGAAGATAAACGAGGTTAATACTTTTTTAATTAAATATAAATCACCTAGCTTAAGAATACCATTACCAGACAACATTTTTTCAAATGCTTATCGACTAGTACACTACTAATAAGTTCAGTTCTTAACCACCATTATATATTGACGAATCACCCTATATTTTTTGATCCACTAATAGCGAAATCCAGGTTAAAGGTAAATATAGAAGTGCAGTTATATTTTCTTACCCAAGCAGTCAATGCACACTCAGCTGCACCTTATTACTCCGTCAAAAATAGGCCCAATAATATGATACCATTATTTTTTAAATCTTTTTTCTACGTCTCGAAACAATTACAGCAGGTTCATACGCATTAACCACTTGGCTGGGGAGGTAGAGCTTATGTTATACACCTCCCCAACTCATGCGAAGTTCAAATTAAAGATAGCATCCCGGTCCTATGAACCTAGTAAAAGACTATTCATTGGAGAAGAAAGGGGACCTCGCTCAAGAGCAGCTCTGTCAGTCAAAAATAAATGAGAGCCTTGGTAAGAGTGGCATCTCATTTATAGCGAGCCAACTGGAGCAAAACAAGAAGAAGGAAAAATTCCCACCTATAACCATGCCACTAAAACCATGATCTATGAACATGGCCCATGACCCGCAAGGATTGCGGAATGTACCGAACAGAAATAAGTGATCCAAACAACAAAACATGTAATGAATTCTTTCCTAACACTATTACTATATTGATTATTCAACTGACTTAGGCATCAGAAAGGATCCCAGGGACTTCCCCAAGAACCTGCTATACATGATTCATGACAATACTCAGGAACATATATAGTGCTGAATCTAGATACTCTGTTGGTCCAAAAGGAATTCCCCACATAATGATTATGGAGATTGGGAAGATAATTCCTATATGTGAGATGTTTTGACCAAATATAAAAGGCCACTATGGAATGAAAACATTGACCTGAATCGAGGGCTAAAGGGGAGAAAGAAGCTAGATTTTCCAAAGGGAAATGAGAGCTAACGTTGTAGAAATAGGGCACCCTGTTATTCCACAAGGTATTTACTTGTTTAGAGTGTGTCAATTCACACCAATGTCATTTTATTAAAGGCTCATTTCTTTTTTAGTTGAAAGTTTTGGGTCTTAACGTAACCGTTATCCCTTGATCAAGATGTTAGCACATCTATTATTTGTCACGAAGCTGACCGTTTGAGGGGAAATCATAGAGGTACTAAGTGTAAGGTCAGCGTGGAAGAGAAATCTAACAATGGTCCCCCTATGTTTGATTAAAACACAGGACAACATAACTATTTCAACTGTAAAGATTTCCAGTGGTTTAACTATTGCTGATGGTTATGCGAAAGAGGTATGTTGGTTCCTAAAAAAATATTTTGGATCTTGAATACTATGTTATTAACTTTAGTGTAATGGTATAGGTCAGTGAGACATTAACCAAGGCCACTCAACTTGGTGTTGAGTGTGCCTACAAAGTGAAAGAGATTGAAAGGAGACTGGGATCGATAGATTCATCAAGGGAATGATTCAACAATGAATCAAGAGATGATACAAATAGGTTGCATGACGTTTGTAAGGAGAAGGATGGAATCATTGTATCACTACGTGAAGAACTTAGGGATTTAAAAGAGAGTGGTCCTGCTTTTCTAGACTATCCCTTTGTATTGGTTAACAAACTTACGGGTACTAAAAGTTTTCACTATTTATTTGGAGATATGTATGTTAAAATTATTAAGGTTGGGTGATGTGAGGTTTTGCTTTGGCTTCTTGAGAAAAACCCCGAGTTAGAGCTCACTGGTTTGAGTGAGGTGCATGTTTTGGAAAAGGTGTTAGAAATATCTAGGGCTATTGTTGATGATGGGTTTCTCCAAATTCTGCGGGTTGGGGGTGAAAACTTTCGACTAATTAGGGTATTAGAGGAAATGGGTACACTTCCTAATTTAGTGTAGTTGGAGCAGTGTGATATTGACCGAAATAGGGTTCTTTCTACTTCTTGTAGGATTAATAGCGCACTATGGGATGAGACTGCTACCAAATCTATTAGGGCTGAAATGTGGAGTGTTTGTTTTGTTGATAAGTCTATTGAAGATGGTGAACTTCTTATTATTAGGTAGCATAGGTTTTTTATCCTTAGTTTTGCTTAAATATCTATGTAATTTCATTGAATCTATATTATTTCTTTCATTTAGATCTATCCTTATGTTTGTGTTTATGGTATATAGGTAGGGGAACTATTTGCACATGACTTTGTGGCCAGTGTTCAACCTAAAGCATTGGGTTTTTTGTACAGGGTTACCTCGAATGGGTCCTAAGATTGTTCCTTATGTGCGTGAATCTTATAATAATTTAAATAATACGGTTACTCTATGTATGTTGAATTTGGACCGAGTTTATGGAGTTCTTAATGGCTCGAGCATATCTACTAAGGTTAAGGAATTTGTGAGGGCTTTGGGTATTAAGGTAAAGATTATGTTTTCTCTAATTGTTAGCGCTATTTTGAGATGGAAACTGCAAATACGACATAGTTTTTATCAATTTTTTTCATGAGTATGGTGCTCATCTATTTGGTGAGCTTCTAGGTAAGAATCTCCTTGAGTGGATGTTCGAAAGACCGCGTTAGCTGTTTGGAACAGGAAGAAATTGATTTGAAGTTGGACCGACTTATGCCTATTCCGTATATCAAATGAGTATGCAGCTAGGAAGATTAGAATGTGGACCGGTTATTGATCATAAGTCTTATTATGTGAAACACATGCGTCATATTAGTAGTGTGATTTGTATTGTGGATGTGGGTACGTAATAACATGCTAATGACTAACATTGTGTGAAACTCTAGGGGCGGTTGTATTTTGTACAGGGGACTCTACTGGTTTGATGGTAATCCGTGTTGGGTGAGTTATTCGGAGATGTCATATCTGTTGTTGGTGACACTGATTGGGGTAACACCAATTACGGGATTTCCTATGAAAACTCTCGGAAGCTGTAAGTGTGCAGAGTATGTTTTTGTTATTTACTATGAATTATATGTATGTTTATTGAAGACTTTGGTATTTTATTGTATAGGATCGGCGATTAAGATCACCGAACGAGGGGATGAAGGATGGTGGTGAACCTCCATGAATCTGACCATCTTTTATGGGGGTCAAGAGGAATCGATGTGAAGGGAAATCTTAAATCACCGAGGCTTACCTCTAATGGGACGATAGGCTACATAGTCAACGAACACTCCTGGTACCCATCTGGTGTGGGTTTGGCTATTCTAGAAAAGGGTTGAGTATTGTTGGAAAACGATAATTTCCTAATAGCAATTCATTGTTCTCTGGCATACTTGCCTACTTTTAAGTTAGTGCATCCACGACCGGGTGTATGATGGAGTACGAGACATGATCGTGAATCAGATGATAATCTAACACCTCACATGGAGTTCAAGGCCAGTCTCTATCGATGTTGCTTTCACCACCCAACCCTATAGGCCGGATAGTTCGCAGTTTAGAAGCTAGCTAATTTGTATTGAATTTTGCAATATTTCTCGATGCAATCTGATAGATTAAAATTAGTATGTTATTGCTAAAAATTTTTTGCATTCAGTTTTTATTTTGGAGTAGTAGATTCCAAAACCAAAAGTTATTTTACTAGCATTTTGTAGCTGAGATATTTTTTTAATCATAATGTAATAAAGCATGTTACAGTGTATTTATCTATAATTCCTATATGTGCGAGGCTGGACGTTTTGAAGCGTACTTGGATGTAAATGTACCTTAGTTATGGAAATGTAATATTGAGATGAATTGATGCGGTGTGATGGTTTACTTTTCCACTTTCGTTCAATCTTGCTTGTTCCAGCCTTTCCAGTTTGTTCTACGACTAGCTTAATCAATCTTGTGTTTTTTGATGGTTAGTCATCATCTGTTTACATTGCTGCTACTCATCATATTTCTTCTTATTTTGTGCTACTTCAAAGCATATTTTATTTTTTTTCGGCATGAAACCTTGCCTCCTCTTAATACTATGAAGGCCTGGAAATAAAATATTGGTCCCTACAGATGGCGACACAGAGGGGAATTCCTTTAGGACCAATATAAGATCTATAATCAGCACAATGCTCTATGTTAGCCTCATGAAACCTACAAAACATGGTCTCGAGGAAGTCCCTGGGATCGGTCTCTGATGCCTAAGACAGTGTATAATCAATGTAAAAATATTATCTGGGAAAATTTCATTACCTTTGTTATTGTTCATATAATCCATTTATAGGTGACGTTACAGTAATATTTGCTAATTATGGACCATGTTCCTAGATCTTGGTCTTAGTTGAATGATCCTGGGTGAGAGTCATATTTCCTTCTAGGGTTGCTTAGAGCGGTTCGCTAAAGGTGAGGTACTATTCTAACTTTGGGCTAAGCGAGGTTCTCTCTTTTCTTTGGCAAACTGTCTTTTACCTGGTTCGTTGGGCTCGCTATATTACCTTTACTGCGGGCTTCATATGGTTAGGGGAGGTGTATACCATTACAAAATTCTATTACTTACTCTGTCACATATTATTGCACAATACATGCATCATTCCTATATTTGTTCTTCACAAAAATCATGAAAACTTTCATATACCGCTCAAAGGGATACATCCATGTAAAAAATACGGAACCACATAACTTGATCTCCCGCACCAAATGAATAATCAAATGGATCATTTTGTCAAAGAATGAGGGTAGATTGTACATCTCCATCCAGCATAATAATTCAACAATCATCGTCTGCACCCAGTCAAGATTCGTAACACTAATGCTTTTGGAACATAATGACTTAAAGAACAAACACAACTTTGTAATGTAAAATATTACATGGGAAGGCTGTGACGACCTTATGGAAATGGAATTTAATTCCTGCATCAAGTCGTGGAAATCATGTGATTCAAGGCTAACCAACTTCAACTTAGTAAGCAATACAGATCAACTAATATTAGAAGAATAAACCCCTTGCACCTTCACACTACTTAGGGTCTCGCAGTACGATTTCTTCTCTGCCTTAGGCATGTAATAGTAGGAAGGGGGAAGATAACAATCATCACCATTTGCTACGGGACTAAGACTCTCCTTAATACCCATTTCAACCAAATCAAGCTGAGCCTTTATTCCATCTGTGGTTTTACCTGGTGTATTTAACAGTGTCCCAACCAAACACTTCTTCTAGTAAGGGAATTGGAAAAAATAGAGCATTTATTCCATCTTCCTTTAATTTTAGATTTTTTCCACCTTTTCCTAAAATCATTAGGAAATTCCCTAAATCGTTAAAAAATCTCAACATCGTTAATGGTAACAGCGGTCCTCGTAACTCCATGTCTCCAACGAACCACTTCTTTGTCGAAAAAACGGGTGAGCCTGAGGAAGAAACCTTTTATGCCCTCGGTAAACAGTTTTACATACTTTCTTAAATAAACAAAATGATGTTTCCTTCTCACACAGGGGACATGCATAGTAAAACTAATAATGCAAAATAAGAGCATTTTCCTTCATCTTTGGAATAATGTCTTATAAAATATGAACATTTTCCACTGAATCACATCACCTCATTAAAAACCTTAACCAAGAAAATCCAGTGGAAAAAAATTGTTGGTAAGGAAAAAAGAGTACAATGTATAACTCCCTCTCAAATAACAAATGTGTCAAATGCATTAGTTAACGCATGCTTAAAGGTGTAGATCACCCAGCATTTTTCTAGATTCTCGTCCTCCCTCATGTACAACATACAATCGTTAGAACATGCATGTATTTTTTGCAATTCCAATCCCATTGGACAAAGAATCTTTTTCACAGGATGCGATCTATCGGCATAAGAATATATTTTTTACAATTACCTAAGAAATTCAAGAGTTTTGGTCATCCCTTTATTAGTCAACCCAAATTTGGCCACCAAATTCATCAATCTAAAGGCGGTGCTCAAAACGGAATGTTTGGACCCCCTCTTACAATGTTGTTTTCTTATCATTATACAGCGCTTCTAGGACCTCGAGTTTACCGTGAAATTTTCTAGAAACATCCTCTACCATCTCATCAAATCCATCGTCTTCATCTAAAGCAACCCCTTCTTTACGATATCTAGCCGTCTCAACCTCTCTGTACCATATCTAGTAAGCATAACTAGTTTGAAAACCTTGCATTACGAGATGTTCACACAACTTCTTCCTCCCAAAAATACCTCATTATTACAATACTTACATGGAAACATGCACGCACCACACCATTCTTGGATGTATATTCGAAAATGATTCTACTAAAGGAATATAATCAGGTGAGTTCCTAAGATTGCCACCGATAAGTTCAGTTCTATCTATTACCGCCTACCAACCTACATAAAAATTACATTTAAACCTATGAGGTCATACAACACATTTCCTTTCAAACACATTTCAAAAATTAACCCAAATTTAGCACATTTGAAACATAACGTTTAATGTATTCAATTAAGCAAGAGAGTAGAGAAGTAGGCATACCTTCCTTATGAGTCCCACAAGAAGCCCCAAAGTGTATTTTCTTTCTCTTTACATATTTTTATAAAATTAAATGGCATTAAATGCCAAAATATAATTCCAGCTTCATTAGTTCCAACTTCAGAACCTTGTTTTTAAAATTATCAATATAAATGACAGATTTCTGAGTTCATAACTTAGCCCGATGAGGTTATGTATTCGGAACTTGGTTTGGTTTTTTGAATGTGGTCCAACCAACTAGTTATGAACTCAGAACAAGTATCGGATCTCAGTTCCGAACTTGTAAATGACTTCCGTTAAAGTCATTATGACATATCCACCTTTAATTATCAAAATTTACGGCGGTTTTATGAAAGCGCCTTTCAACCTTATGAATCAAAGGTGGTTGTTTGGAAACCGCCTTTAAATTTTTTAGGGGTATGAATCACGGGGTTCTGAGTTTAGAACCTCTTTCAAACGACAATACTTCAGAAATACTCTGGAACTTCTTTCATTGATGTCTTTAATAGGCCCTTCTCCGCTAGCGAGGGAGGGAAATTTAAAACATTTAGGATTGACAAATTTTCTTAGTGTGTTTTCTTTTCTTGGATGTAATTGAAGCTCATTTTTGGAGAATTTTGTGTTGATGAAAAATCCAAAAAACAAAAATGACAAAAAGTACATGCTAAGTCGAAAACCTGAAAGGGTAACTTAAGCAAAATTAAGGCCAGGTGGGGGAGATAGGTTCAATACCCAAAATGAAAACCTATGTAAAAATGAGAGGCCTTAAAGGCGTGGAAAGAGATGGGGCTTTAAGCTTGAAGGAAAAGAGAGGCTAGGATGAAAAACGGAGATGGATCTCGGATAAAATTATAGAAAATAAGAGGAAAAAATGCAAAAATTTATATGCTTCTCTTATTTGTGCCTTTTGGAAGTTCTTTGTGTTAAAGTAAGCTATCTTCTCTTTTTGCTTCTTATTAATGGCATGATTTGGTTGTTTTAGGAAATGTTAGTTTGGGATATAAGGGTTCTTTTTAACTCTTGTGTTTCGGGTTAGGGAAGACCTAGACATAAAGTTTTGGGTGCTCTTTGGGAAACATTTCCTTAGCTAAACCCTTAGATCTTTGCTTGTTCTTATTTATTCGAGGACGGGTAAAGATTTAAGTGTGTGGGATTTGATGAAACATAAAATGCATGTTTTCTTAGAGCATTTAACAACTCTTTTTATGATTTTGTTGGTGGATAATTAGGATTACAGAGGTTTTGCATGAAGTTGAAACCATTTTGTATGGTTTTCTATGTTAACTTCCCTATTTTGTGAACTATTTATAACCTAATGGGAATTCACCTCTATGATTGTTTACATGTACTTTTGTAAGCTTATTTTTAGATCATTTATGAGAGATGGTCATTCAAAAAAAATTGTAGTATATTGAAGGCCAATCATGAGGTTGGTAGAAGACTGAAGGCCATCGGGAAAAAATAGAAGAAGATTGAAGAAAGTGGAAGAAGAAAGAAGGGAAAAAGAGCAAAACTTTAAGGAGTTCAGAAATGTTCTAAGATCACGGACCATGCCATATCACACGGTATGCGCCACAAGAAATTGCCGAGAAAGATGAAGGTCCAGTGAACAGACCGTGTAAACATTCATGGTCAGTGCCAGATCAAGAATCTTTTAAGGACGTCCCAAAAGACACACTATACAACTATGCACGGTTTATGCTGCTTAGATGCTGGAAAACAAGGCCTAGAAAATGGGTCATGCAATAATGCACGGTTGTTCCCAAAGTCACACACAGTTTGTACCACCTTGTTGACTAGAGTTTTAAACCAGTGGGATTTTAGCTTTCTTTCCCTTCCAACTATATTAAGTGGTTCTTAACCCTTAGCATTTTAACCCTTTCTAAGTAGTTAAATCACTAGAGACACTAACTCGTATGGCACAAATACACTTTCTATCAGAAACCAATGATAAATGATGACCACATGAACATTTTCAAAGCCAATCTTTCAAAAGCACCAGAGATGTGTGAAAGGGTTTGAACATTTTCAAACCCTTTCAAGTAATCCTTCATACCGATTTCTCAAACTATTGTATTATCTGGTACCACCAGAGATGGCATAGGATCATAAGTCCCTTGGTCTGCCTAGGCTGAGATTTCTCGAGGAAGACTATTAAGGAATTGTAATATTATTTGAATAATATTACAATTCCTGTTCTAGTTGAGTTTAGGTCTTTTGTACTTCTATATAATGTACCCCGGAGCATGAATAAAAAGACACAACATTATTACCCCGTAAATTCTACATGGTATCAGAGCCTAAAATCCTGAAACACAATGCCCTAAAATTTCCGTCCTAATTTTCCGATCCGAGCAGTTTTCCTTTACCCATTAAATTTTTTTTTGAATCGGCATTCCACAGTGAAGTTGCTCCGCCGCCGACGAACCTCCACTCCGTCCGCCGATCTCCGTTTCTTAATCGACCATTCCGCCGTGAAGCTGCTCCGCCATGAGCGTCCACTCCTTTGCTTTGCTCTAATCACCGCCGCGCCGGAGCCGAGCTCTGCCTACTCTTCTCCAGCTGCTCTCTTTCCAAGCGATGACTGCCACCGCACTGCTCGGAAGCAAGGGTTTCGCTCTCATTACCGCCGGAGCCGAGCCCTGCTTACTTTACTACGTTTCAGTCGCCGCCGGTGAGCTTCGGATCAACGACGTCAGCTCACTCCGCTGAAGAAGACAACGCGGGTGAGATTCATGCACGCGTTCTAGAAGCGCGTGAGATTCACGCGCATTTGCCCCAGACGTGCATCTTCCTTCTTGAGCGCGTGTTTCCACGCGCCTTTGCATCACACGCGCATGAATAGCTTCCTGCCCGGTTATTGCTTTGCTTTACTAAGTACCTTACAGTTTTATTATCTATTTGTTAAACCAAATAAATAATTTGAATTATGGCTGTGATCTCTGTCTCTCCTGCCCGATCTGATTTTGGTCCTTCTCTGTCTGACGACCAATGGAGTACGACCCTTAATTTATTTAATCAGTTAAATTACTCTTCTGACCATGGGTCATGTAAGCCTACATTACATTGGATTCTCGATTCGAGAGCCTCATATCACATGACTGGTGACAAAGGTTCTCTGATTGACATTACTGCCGCTACTTATTCTGTTAATGTTTTACTGCCTGATGGGTCTTTATCATCTGCTGCACAATATGGTTCTTTGCACTTTGGAGATATCACTCTT
>JAUOBV010190107.1:0-12048 GCA_032360425.1 Rubia occidens
GGATCATGCTGTCCATTATCATTTTGTTAAACTCTTTCCAAGATTTCATCACGCAACCTTGAACCATTACCCGATACCCTCTTACCGAAGCAACACAATTGTCGATTGAAAACTTCATTGTCATGTGGTACGGGGACCAAAAACTTTGGCTTGGCTCATCCATGGACGACTAAGGGTTACATTAAAAGCCGAAAGGGGTGTCCACACTGGCAAAGTTTCAGTCAATTCTCTTCTCTCCATTGCCAATATTTACCAGTAAGGATATTAAGTCGAACAACAATTCTGCTCTACAGGTGAATCCCTAGAAGGGTGATATAGATTTTTGCAATTTTTTCCTTTTGAATCCTAACTGGTCGAAAGAGTTAGTGTACATGACCTTAACCCCGCTCCCACTTTTAATGAACACCCTCTTCACCAAAGCATACTTGATGCCTCTAGATATCACCATAGGATCAGAGTGTGGTGTATGGTTAGGTACCACATCGGGGCTCGAGAAGGTGATAGTTTATCTATCTAGAAGCGCTTACTTTAAGGTCATGTCGGGTTCTTATGCCATCCTAAACTCTCTTGTTTGTTATCTAGTTTTTTCTGATCGTTCCATCAATTACATTCACCGTCCTGTGACTTGTTCGTGTCTTTGTATCTTATGGCTCTCTACCTCGTTAGTGGTGATTTCGGCACTTCCTCCGATTTGTACTATGCTTGTGGCTTCGATCGCCTGGTCGATCTTTCTTTGCTCGAGAAGGACGAACACACCCCTGAAGCATTCAACAACCTATACATTTTTCTATATCAGAATTTAGCTTAAAAAATTCTTCTTTGTCGTGCCCTCGATCTTTATGTAAGTCACAATAATAATTCGAGGCCCTCCTATTTAGATTGCTTGACATCGACGAAAGAGACGGAAGGATATGCCCATTAACGGTTAGGATATGTATCCTCCAATGTGATAGTGGGGCGTATCATCCTGTGTGAGGCTTTGCTAACGATTTTGGTCATTTCCACCCCTAAAATAAATCTTGTCATTTTCTCTCTTACATTTAGTTATTTTTTCCATTTTAACGTATCTCTCCACAACACTTTGAAGCTGCACAATGGTGGCTAGATAATCAGCCACAAGTTTTCCGTATAACTTTCCAACAGTCATACCATTCATGTATCCTGATATAAACATTGAGCCCATCATGTCCATGACATCTAGAATCTCTTTCGTGTAACACCAGTAAAAAGCTGTTTTTGACTCCTTGGGATGCTGCTGAAAGGTTCAACAGATTAATCATGGTTTTGGTGAACTTTGTCAGCTGGTAAAAGTGGGTCAATAGGCTTAGGGTAGAGGTATGAAAATAAGCAAACTGCCCTCGAGGCTAAGACTTAAACCACAACAATAACTTCTCCCGTGAGGTAAGATCCCACCGAATTGCATTTTATATTAGGATGGATGTTTCACCATTCCATGACCTGATAATAAGTCACTAGGAATTGCCAGGGATTTGTGTCTCCATTATAGAAAAGAACAGTTTTGGGAAAATTTTGCGTAGAATCCCATGGTTTTTCTTATATAGAGGATATGAAAGGTGAGGAAGTCTTTTGTCCAAGCTTCCCAATCTTACGCTTAAGCTCTCAAATTTGTATCTTCAATTTATTTTTCTGGTCCATGGACAGGTATCCGAGGGTAATTTAAGTAGGTATGAGTTGTACTTACCAGCAACTAAATTCCAATGGATGCAATATGTGAAAGAGTTGTAGCCCATGTCGAAGGTTGCGACACTATCCATGCATAGGGATCTGGGCTTAGATACTGTGGCAGGGGTGTTGACCATGTAGGGTTAAGACTGAGGGATGATCCTTTGATTGGTAATAGCCTAACTCTGAAGGATTTGCTGTGATGGATGAACTCCGCCTGAGTTCAACTACACGAGTGTTGTTGGTGTTAATGGTGTCTTTGGGTTTGAGAAAACCCCTACATTAATGGGCTCCTATGATAACACTAGAGTTTGCTGATGTACTAGCCTTAATGAATGTGGCTATGGGAGGCCTAGTATTCCCATCAGCATAGGATGGGGGGAGGTTGTTGGGGTGGATTCCTAATGGTGTAAAGACGCTTAACGGGTGGATGATGACGCTCTCCTACATATTTTGCGATGGTCGAACAATGGTTTTATTGGCCAGATCGATGATTAGTGCCACCATAGAGAGGAGGTTGCATCGAGCCTTGAGAAAATTCTCAAACTCCATTGTTCTGAATTAAAGGTAATCCTAGTTGGCAACGTTTAATTCAGAACTGGTTGCTAGTTCCGTCGAAACTCGGGATACAGGCCGAGTAGTTGTTCCTGCCACCGTTGTTGTTATGTTAACTTTCGAGATAAGCTATCCGTCAACAGCAAACTGGATGTTTCCAGTGGGGGACCACTATACGTAGCTTTCTTTGAGGCTGCCATTGAAAAAGGTTTTTAGTTTTGGAGAATCGGTTCCCACCAAGGTGCCAATTGATGCTTGTCGAACTGCGATCTGATAGGCAACCTTGGTTCAACGTACTGAACCTACAAAACAAATTCCATGCCAAAGTCAGACCAAAAGTATTCGATCTGAGTATTGAGAATTGAATGAATGAATACCTTTGTATTTATAGGGGTTGATCCCCAAGAGTTCTCCCAATCATGTTGGGATGAAATATGCACATTCCATGTAGGAATACGTGTCTTAATATAATATAATTATAATATATTCAATGAACCATAAATGTATTTGGAAAATTAGTGTATTTCGAAGGTAAGTGTAATCAATTTGTTATTTTCTAGTTTCATGAGTAATAGGTTAATGGGTGCAAAGTATTTTTATGTTTGGTACTTTACCCTTCTTTTTTGTTTGTTCTTTTAACAATGTTACATTTTAGTTTTGGCAAAATTTAAATTATTTTATTCATTTAATTTACTTTTTACTTTTTTTTAAATAGTCCCCTTCACTTATTTTACCATTTATATAAAAATAATATATATCAATGTTAAAAGAGCAGAGGAAGAATGTGTTAAGTGCATTCAAGTGAAATGAATAGCGCTTGTTTAAGAGTAGAAGCTAAAATTCTTGAAAAAAGTGCATACTACTATAACTCTACCTAATTGGCATAAGTGCAAATATAACCCTATGATAATTTAAAATGCAAAAATATAACCCTAGTAACTAATGTATGTGCAAATATGACCTTCTCCAACAGTTTTAGACTATATAATGGTAAAAAGTCAAATGTACCCCTGCCAATTTTTGTTTTTTTAAAAATGAAAAAATGCCCATTATGTAATGCCACATTTCCCCCCATTCTCATTAATACCTCATTTTGTCTCTCATTCCCGGCCTAACTAAAACCCCTCGTCTCCCTCACTCTCCTACTCGCGAAAAAGGTACCCCAACCGCTGGTAACCCTTTAATATGTATGCCTGGCCTTTCACCAGCGCTGAGATTCACGTTCTGATGACAGCGGTGTCTCGATATGCCACCATTAATACAGTAAAACACTTGAAAATGATAAGTTCTTCCGAAATTTTAGTAGAATTTGTAAATTAGTGTCGTTAAGAGTCCGATTTTGTGGAATATCGTATTGGTTGTCCTTGGAATATAGAAATACGGCATATTGGTTAAGAAACTTGCCATTTTTAATCAGTGTTATTGATGTTGTTGTTTATTGTCTAGATCGATTATTCGAAGATGTTTAGTGTTGTGTATGTGGTTGTTATGGTGCTCTGTTTCTGGACCTAGGGTTTAAAATGTTGAAGGGGGTTAAGGTGAAGCAGGGTTAATATGTGGTAATAGAAGATGATAACATGAATGTGGGTTTCATAATGTAAATTTTTTTTGGTATAATGTTAGAATGTATGCGTGTGAAATTATGGATACTATTGATATGGTTTGCATATGTACCCCTTGTTTTCTGGATGATGTTGAATGCAGTTGTGAAATATGACTTGTAGTGATTGTTAGTTGGGGTGTGGGATATTTTTGACTGATTGTGTGATAAGTGACTTATTGCTGTGTATATGTAGTGGATGGTTTGGTCCAAGTTGGTGAACTAGATTTAAAACTTCATTGAATGTTGTATACGGAAAATATGGTAATGTTTTATACCAAGAGGATGAAAGTGCAATGATTCTGTGATTTAACTGAACTCGGACATTATGACTCGTTTTTATATAATCAAATCCCGATAGGAACTATAAGGAATCTTCTGTTGTAATTTTGTATGGTGTTAGTGCATATATAACCCTAATTGTTTCTTGTATGTTCATATATAACCCTGATTGTTTTTTGTATGTGTATATATAAGCCTGAATGTTTTTTCTGTATGTGCATATATAACCTTAACTATTTCTTATATGTGCATATATAACCCTGACTGTTTGTTGTATGTGCATATATAACACTAACTGTTTCTTATATGTGCATATATAACCCTGAATGTTTCTATATGTTCAGACATTACCCTGAATGTTTCTTACATATGCATATATAACCCTGAATGTTCCTTATATGTTGAGATATTACCCTTGTTGTAAATTACTGTATTTATAACTGCGTATTTGTTTTTAAATGTCGCAGGATGAAGTCTTCACAATTATCCTCCATCACGGTAGTTTTTGGAAAGTGCTCCAGTGTATCGATCCAGATAGATACTCTCTTGTGGTTTAGAAAGCGGATTTTCTGGAAGAGTTATTGGGTGACGCCGAGGCTTGGAAAAATGTTGAACTGAAGATGAGTTATGATGATGATAGGGTGATACTCCAATTAGAAGAGGATGTCACACATGTTTACTACATACAGTGGAGGAAAGAGGTTTGAGGTATATTGTGAGGTCATCAACCCTTCAAATGCTGGTCCTCCGAGTGAGAGCAACAACAAGGAAAATGGAAAAAAATAAGGAACGGGAAAGCAAAGAAGCTAGTAAAGCTGTGGTTGAAACATTGATGGAAGAAGATAGCTAAGATGATGAAGATTATGTGTAGGAAGACAAAGAATCAGGGTTGTCAAACCAAGACCGAGAATGGTATCATCAGTACACGGAGGTAGGTTTCGAGATTGAATCAGATGAGGATGCTGATAGTGACACTGCGCATGATTTGGATGAATTTTCGGACAATGAAATAGAGGGTCAGAAACTGATGCTTCAGGCACTCCATGTTGTGGAGAAATAATTAAGTAGCCAAGAAGGGGCTACTTCATCCAATGTCCATGGTAGGAAAGGTGTTCTGGTATGAGTCGTCGTAGAGAAGCCACCTCATGGGCAAGTCCTGGTTGTCGAAGATGAACCGGGTCTTAGGGTGCAGCCAATGGTCCTGGTGGTGATGGAAGAACCACATCCGGTGGTGGAACAATCTATGGTGGAGGTTCCGGTCTAGATGGTAGTGTAGGAGCCACCAGTGGTGGTGGAACGACATGTGGTGGAGGTGCTGGTCTAGGAACCAATAACCCGAGACAATAATTTTATGAATGAGGACACTAGAGGGATTAAGGGTCGATCACCGAGTGCAAAAACAATTTCACATTTACCACGATAGTACACCGCCGAGGTATTCTGATTTCCCTAATAATATTTTCTTTTCGATTCATGTCTCTGAATCACATATAGAAAATTAAATTCATTTCTTGGATTGTACTATGCTCAGGATCTTGGTACTGAAACCGGAGGATTATGACCAATCATATTATACACATTGCCTGGGAACACTGTGATCGAAAGCCCAGCTATCTTGATCCATCGGACCCGCATGTAATGTGATCCATCAGACCTATAGATAATATTATATATATATATATATATTTTTTAGACGATTATGTTGGGTTATATCTGCAATTCACCCAAATAATTATTATTTTACTATTTATCTGCGTCATCTTTATTTTTCAGAAGTCTGGGCTCTCGCCACTGATAGAGATCCCTGCAATTGGTACTAAGCAAGAGGCTACCCGTAACTATATGTGGGGAAGGATTTTTTATTCAGTGAGAGGGCAGCTAGGTTGCTTGGCACAATTCTAGCTCCATCGCTGAATTCCCCGCCCACAGCTGATGTACTCCGTTCCAACTCACAGCCACCTCTTCCATCTACACTTAGTCCAGAGAAGGAAACATGAAGTCTAAGAAGAAGTGTGTCACAACCGCCTCCCTCTCACCACTTTTGACATTATCACCACCACTTTTGTGTCTGTTGATGTCATAGAACTTGGCAAAATTATGGTTTCTTTTGGGGACTTTGCATTAGTTAGAATTTCTTCCCTGTTGTAGTAAGACACTTACAAGGCACCTTCTTGCTTCTATAATTCCATATGTCCATTTTGCTATCATCGCTGATTCAGCAGTCGTTTATAGGAACTATGTGGCACAATATGCAATCAATGTGGTCCACTTTTGCTGTAAGACATTTGAACCTATATTATTGTAATGTGATTTTTATTGTCCAAAATATTTATTAATTTACGTACACAACCGGTGTTGGTAAAAATTGAATATAGTAGGAACAAATATTTTTTGTTAGGTTATCAACTGGACTAAAACAAATGTCATTAAAACTTCCTAAATATAAGAAAGTTTGCATTTGTAATTTAGTAAATTACACAGAGTTATATTAGGACTTGTTCAATGTATGATGGGTTACATTTGTACTGTAATATATTTTTAAGGGTTATACTGCACTTTCATAAATTAGGCGGGGTTAAATTTGCACTTCAGTGATATATTTAGGGTTCAATTTGTACTTATAACTATTGCTTCTTACAACACCATCTTCATTTTAGGTAAATTTCATCCAACAAAATGTTACATCATTACAACTCTTACCAACAATAAAAATTATACATCAAGTAACGAAATTAAATAGCACTACATTGCACATAATACAGGCAAACATTCGACATATCCGAAAACAGTCAACATACACATACATTTAACGGAACATGTTTGTTCCAAACCAAGGACTAATTTAAGGCACCTAAATCTACTTTCCTAGCAACCCCAACAAGAACTGGAACATGTTCGCACCAAACAAAACCAAATTCGATACCGTCAATGCCTTTAGCATGAATGAACAGTTGCAACCATTTTACGGCACACCCATTGCTTCTTCAACCACAACAGGGCTAGCAGTAATGCATCTTGGACCTCTACAACGAAACTCATACTGAGGGATTAAACTACCAGTGCTGCCTCTTCCCAAGTTAAAAGCATCGGGCATGACCCAACCCTAGAATCCATGTCCGCGAAGACATCGATAATACGGTCTACTTGTTAGATTAAATATGAGTGTGTGTACCTGTTGAATATGAGCTTAAATTAAAATAAAAAGAAGGCGACGCAGTGTTGGAGCAGTAGCAGAGGTACGATAGGGAAAGTGGTGGGGGTGCAACAGTAAAAGGGCAAATGTCATTTTTGTTTTTAAATTTTTATCTTTGGTCCAAAGGGTATTTTGGTTATTTTCATTCAGATAATGGCCGAAAATAGTAAATCAATGTCGGAATATAGTTTTCAGGGTTATATTTGCCCTTATTTAAAGTAATTTTTGCACTAAAAATTACTTCAGAGTTATATGTTCAACTTATTTAAAGTAGTTAAAGTTATTTTTGTACTCCCTTTGTCCCAACTAAAATTTTCCACTTATTTTATGACAGTATTCTCTATCAATGTTTGACCGCATATTTGAATAGATATATGAAAAATAATATTATCGTATCTGATATTGTTGAATTCATCGTAATAAGTAGTTTCTAGAGAGTAACTTTTTATTTGCTGTTATTATACGTAGTTAAACATGTTAACGGTCAAACATCTTTCTCGAACTATGTGAAATAATTGTCCTGTAATTTACCCTGAAACGGAGGAAGTACTAAAAATTAGTTGAGAGTTATATGTTCACTTGCTAAAGTATTCACGGAGGGGTTATAATTGAATTTGCGTTATGGGGTTTACGTTTGATTTGATTCATTGATAGCAAAAGTGACAAGTGGAGGGATGGACCCATTGACCATGGCGATTTATGAGCAGCCACTTCCAATTCCATTTTCATATCGCCTCAAACACTTTCCCTACTCCTGTTTTTTTGTTTACTAGTATCTCCAGCCCGCACACGACTCTGAGGTGGCAATTGGAAAGAAATTTTGTTGAGTATATCAGAGCAATAGAGAGGTTGGCACCATAATTATTCAGACATTCATTGTTGTCGGGCAATCTGACGAAATAAGTCATTGCTATTCTTACCAATTTCCGCAGGTCCTCAATTTCCAGTGACGACTCTTCCTCCCGAGCTTCATAAACAATGAATCGGTTATCCATAAAGATAAATGAAAGCTTTCTTGTATGTCCGTCCTCTAAAAATGAAGAAGGGCTTGTCAGAAATCACCGATTGGGTAAGTCTGACCAAAAAATGCATGGGAGTCTTTGGGCATTGTTTGGGCCTAGTTCAGTACGACTACCTAGTTATTTAGAACCCCCCTCACTGCATACTTATATA
The DNA here is from genome assembly GCA_032360425.1 of Rubia occidens. Taxonomy (NCBI): domain Eukaryota; kingdom Viridiplantae; phylum Streptophyta; class Magnoliopsida; order Gentianales; family Rubiaceae; genus Rubia; species Rubia occidens. The sequence continues at coordinate 8,487 of JAUOBV010190107.1, forward strand.
TATATATATATATATCAGTTGCATGTTATTGAAAATAGAGCACTTAGAGGTTCAGTTAAAAACATGTACCACGATCGCCCAAACTCGAATAACCATCATTCCGTGTCCTCAGAAAAGGCACATCCGGATGAGGCGGGTACTTCAGGCACAGCTCCTAAACATATTCTTTCTCTCCTTACTTCGGTTCCCCGAGATACATTTATGTTACTCCTTGCTACCGTGGCCCGAGACATTTTTCATCTAACATAATTTAAAATGGAAATTTCACGTCCTCTGACCTGTTTCCTGGAGAAACTAGAACTATATTGAAAATATTTTACCATTTAGCATAAGGATTTAAGGCCATCAAGAATTTTCAAGTTATATTGCCTCAATAATATGAGACAGGAGAAGATAAGTTATATTGCCTCATTTGTAGTTATATTGCCCAGCAAAAAATAAGTGAACCTTGAGCCTTAACCTTGACCTATCAACCTTGAATTTGTAAATATAAACGTATCTTGTAAAAGAAAGAGAAAAGACACAAACCTTTTTGAATTGTACTGTAGAGAAGCAATGTCTTGTAAACTGCAAAGAAAATAAATAGGAACGTGTTCCATGAGATCTTATGTACTCCCTTTATCCTACTCTTTGTTTCGAATCGAATCTCAACATGGTCATGTCGTAAAGATCTACCTTACAGTAATGCAACGCAAATAGGTGAACAACATGTAATGCAAACTTACAGTAAGATTCAGAAGGACTGTACTATTCAAGAAGCAGATAAAACACACTCAATGAAACAGCATGTGAATTTTTACCTCACAACACATAAACCGATGCTTCTCTTTGCTTTGATCCTTCCCACGGGAAAAAAGTGTAATTCTGGAACACGATGTTAGGAAATAAGCAACTGAAGATTTAAAATAACAGCAAAACACGAGCAGGGAACTGCAGAAGGATCTGTACATTGTACCTTTCGAAGTGTAATGCAAATTTATGGGGAATATGCTTCATCCTCCTTTCCATTAGCCAACATGCAACCAGACTTGCTAATACCCTTGATCAAGAAAATATAAGTGCAACCATGGTCGGACCCTAACGAGGAAAATAACCAGGCTCCATTTTACTTTAAATCCCAACAGATCACTGTGAAGAGAATAATGATTTATCTTCGCAAAGTAGCTCCGCAAGGATTGTGCAACAGAACGCGTGTAAACACGCATAAACAAAATCATGAAATCAAAGAGTGGTAAACAAATGCAGCATAAGAATGAGAAAACAATGTAAAATAAAAATGTAACAAACAATTATACTAGTATATTGCACAACTCAAAGCAGAGCAAAATATTAAGGTTCCAAAAGATGCACAACTTTCATCTTACTCTATTTAATGTTCAACACCTTCAATATTCATCACAAGATTTTACCAGTTAGGAGCCATTTAAACCAAACAATACAATAAATAGCCCTCCTGCACGATCAGAAAAAGATTTGGATTGTTATGTGATCACAAAAAGATTCAGATTGTTATGTGCTAAAACCCTTGGAAATGTTGAGAGAAACTTTTCATAACATGTTCTCTTCTTCTTAGTTATGTGGATAAGTTACAGTAAAAAAGAGAAGATAAAGATAAGAGATGTATGTTGATGAGGTGGCCAGAAAAATCATCACCTTGATATATCCATACATACATAATTTTATTGAACTTAGTAGAAAGACACTCAATGGCAATGTCATCTCCAAAAGCAGCAGCGCGACCATTTCATCATATTCTAGTGTTCTAGGATTCAGATAACCAGTGTTTCATGAATCATGTAACAAAGGAATTGAAGGTTACAAGTATGTAACTAACATGATTTTAGTACATCGAGCAGCCATCCAATAAAACCTCAAGTAATGCAAGCATAATGACAAACAAAGGGATATGACATGTTTTGTAGTTCTAGCCCAAACTACTGGGTACATTTTTATGCTTCCTAAAGATAAGGAAAGATACGACCAAATAATAAATCAGAGAAAGCTACAATTTGGTAGCTACGATTTGGTAGATGATAGTAACTACAAAACGTGAAGCTTTGGGAGCTTGAATCACACATAGAAAGTAAATAATACAACTCTTCCAGAACTGAGTAAGATGGATGAAGAATAATAGCATGACACAAGAAATGTTAGAAAAAGTTTTCAGTATATAGAGATCCCTCGAAAAAGTTATCCATAATTTACTCATCCAAAATAGGAGTGGGCTGGTGGAATCTTATGTTATAGCAAATCATACATTGGTTTAAAATCACATAACAAAGTCCGGGCAGTAGATGCCGAACACGTAGACCCGAACCATTAACAAAGAGAGTCATTATATGACCGAGTGAAACACATATGATAAGAAGTTTACAATTGATGGTCCAAAACTCAACAAGTTCGGAACACATACTATTGACGCACAACAGAAGATTTCTCACATTTTAAAGGTGAAGCATTGATTCAAACAGTACTATAACATAAAACAGAGAAATCGTCATTCCTACAATTTGTAAAACAACAAATGCATCTTAACAGTAATTGAGCATCAGTTATACAAAGCTACAACGTCAATTACAGTAAGCAAAGCCACGCAAAAATAAATAAAAAATAGTTTCACCAAATTCTGCCTTTCCTACAAACGTAGAACAATTTAAAAAACTGTCTTACTTATTTCAACATTTACAGCATATGATGCATCAAATATTTTTTAAATGAAAACTAAATAAGGATTGGCGTTCTAACGGAGCTTGGTCTCCAGTTCAGGGTGGCGGGAGCTGGTGAGTTGCATGATGTAGTAGCTGATAGCTCTCGGAATGAAGATGCATGTGATGGCGAACGCGAAGTAGGACCTCGAGTTCCGGGTCTGGGTCACTATTCACCTCCACACCACACCGTGGACATTTTCGTGATCACAATTGTTTTCCGATTGTCTCCTAGCTCGAAATTCGCCAGCAGAGTCCACCGCCATCCTTAGTGTACTGCAATGTGATGATAACATGCTCCTCATTAGCGCAGCTCGTAATCGACATGTACTCTGCACTACTCAGCCCGTAATCCACTATCGAACACCTATCTTTCACATGTATTTTTCCCATGGTTTAATTTAACTATAGGTTAAATTTAAAATGATCATCAAATTCAATATAATCAATTAATGTTTCTCATGGAAGTGTTGGAAAATCTCACTAACATGCAAAATACTAAAAGAGTATTAACATATGTGATATTCCACAATGCATCACGTATTGTATAAGTCATTGAAGTTTCTAACGCGGTTTCAAAAATAAGATATTGTTTTCAGCACTAAGTTCCATAAGTTGAAGAGCTGCTAACATGAATGTACAAGCATTGTTAACCTACATATGCAAAACGTTTTGTTTGTTGACTTTGTTATGAATCAAAAAATAATCTGACATCCAAAGAGAAATCTTGGGCCATTAATTTTGATCCACGCATATCTCCACACTCAAACTCTGAGTACAAGTGTCATTTTTACAGTTCATCCTTAGAATTGAAAGTGAATATGTGTTTCCCAGTCGGAGGAGTGCACGACATTCCA
>JAUOBV010190215.1:0-12046 GCA_032360425.1 Rubia occidens
AGACCTACTCGGCAAACCCCCCCCCCCCCCACCCACTACAATCAAACTAGCACCATAATTCTCGGCCACAATGCCAGACCATAACTCACCGCTAACCCTACCAGGCTTAATGAGAGCCGCACATCAGTCAATATTGCAACTCTCCGTCACTTCTATAGAGGGAAATAAACCCATCCATCCAATTCCCTAACTAGCCTAACGGCTTTACCACCTCCCTTCACTAATTCTATTATCCACAACGCCTTTTGCGTTTTCCAACGCTTCCTCTAATACGTACCCCTCACCCAATCCAACAATTTCCATCTCTGAATTCTTCTCAAGAAGGCGAAGCATAGCTTCTCAGTTCCCAACCTCAGCTATCTTCATATACATATCCCCGAGTAGCCCTTAAAAATCTCGGGTGCTCACTAGCTTATCAATCAATACGGGAGGGTAGTCCAGAAAAGAAAGACCACCATCCTTCAATGCCCTAACCTCACCACGCAATGTGGCCAGCTTCATTACCATTTCACTGATAATCGTCGTCTCTCTTCCCAATGGCGGTTCAAGCAGTTCCAGTTTCTTTCGAAACTTTTTGAACTTACTCGCATATTCAACATCACGTTGACCGGCGCCACTCAACACTTCACAAACCTATATATTTACGCCACATTAGCATATTATGACACTAAACAAAAAACAAATAGAAAGTCCTAATACCTCTTCAGTGGAGGAAACCACACTAGTAAATTTTTGAATGCCAATCGCGTACTCTTGTGATGACATTCTAGTGCTTGCAAACGCAACACCACCCTGTGACCTCATCATCTTTGATGGTCCTTCCCCCACTTCCCTCACCTCCACGAGCCTTGTGCTTCGTGACACCAACACTTTCCTCAATGTCTTCATCTAAATGACGACATAGGCATGAAGCAATATCCTTCACATTTCTGACCTCATGATGATCGCTAGATGCACTGGCATTTTGTTAAACATGTAGCAACCTTGACAAGATGTAAGACTTCACAACTATAAACAATAGGGACACACATCAGTAGTCCATATTTTAGAAAACCAATACACTTTTAATTCAAGAAAAGAATCATACCTCGCTTGCCCCTTGGCCTCCCCACCTCCACCACATGAGCAATTAATTCCCACATAGAGTTCATGTCCTTCTTACATTTCAATTCCTTACTAACAGGAACATTATCATTCCATAACGTCATCGAATTACTGCCAACACATTTTACATACATGAACTTATCCTCCCAATCACCAGAGTCGTCAAGAACCCTATGCACGAGATTAACTTTTAACGTTGCAGGTTTAAAAGTTACCCATAACTCAACAACGTCCACCGTGTGAATGTGGTAATACGTACAAAATAATTCCACACTAAAACTTCTCATAGCCTTACGGCACACCCGCTCAAAGCCAACCAGTATGGCCATTTTCGAGGATGTAATTGAGCAAAACAACCAAATAAGCCTCCAAAACACTCATAAAAAAATCAGAGACAGGCAAGGTTAGGCCATACTGTAACAATTCGTACACACCAAACATACCCGGTGATGGCCTCGTCACAACATCCTCTCCCTGATCTCACAACCAGATAAACATAGATGATAATTCCACAGCACAGCCACGCTGGTCATGGTAGGTATACAACCACACCCCACTCTCACCATCCTTGAATACTACAAATAATGATGTGAATCTACCTGTATCCATTTTCAAATTTCTTGAAACAGATCAAGACAATTATAACAACTCCTTAATAGTCATTAAACACACTTTTTTCGCTCCTTTTATATTTCCAACTTTTCCCTACATTCTCAGGCCACTAACAACTGCAGCCCAAAAAAAAAGAGCCTAGTCTCATATACTCATGTATCTCTACCCAAGGATCCGATACTTACTTCATCCTCTTTCCATTACAACCTCGCAAGGCAATCAAATTTGCCTCACTAACCCAACTCATGATTACACCTTTTAGTTCTAATAATAAAACATAACGACCTAGCATGCCACAACTCCTTGGCTAGGGGGGCTTAAGGTATATAGCTCCCCAAACCAATCGAAGTCTAAAAACAAAGATTAACACCTCGCAATCAACGAACTGGATAAGCGATCACAAGGTGAAAATCACTCAACACAAGGAGCACCTCTCCTTGAGAGGAAAGATGCTCAGCGCCCACGATCATCTTAGCAAGACCATGATTCAGTAATAATAAGAACGACGCGGACCATGATCCACCATAATCACACAAATCATCGGCTATAAATGGAAATCATGGACAGTGATAAAGATAATGACCAAAGTGGAAACTTAGTCGGAGATTAGTCCAAGGAACTTCCCAGAACCTTGTTTACAGGAACACAAAACGATCAACCCAACCCGTACTGATTCTGGAGAGTGTGAAGGTTTGGAATGAATTCCCCACATCATATCCCAAAAAACCACCAAACTAAGATGAAGTTTCCACTTAGTGCTAAGTGTGACATAGAATGGAAAAGTATTTGTAATGGGATTATATGTTCAACATCTTCTTCATTCTATTTTGGAATTCCCTTTCCAAATAGTTTGTTCTTCTGTGGATCACTTTGAAGCTCAGATCATAGAGAGTCGCTCCTAGCACTTTTCTTTGACTGTGAGCTTCCGAGGAGCATGCAAGTTAGCATAACTTTGGAGTTCAGATCATGAGCAATCTTTCCTGGTGCTGATCTTACTCTATGATCTGAAAAGAAGTACAAAAATGCCAGGAGAATCTATACAAAAGGAGATACAAACAAAAGAAAACACTGAACAACCAAGTGTGTATGCAAAAACTCAATTTCCAAAAAAAAAAGTGTATGCTCAATCATGTATGTATCCAACAAATTAGTTTCTGACAGGAATTATCAAATCATGTCTTCTTTCTTTTTGAGGATGAACGAGCTATACCTATAAATAGGGAACCCATCCACGAATTTTGTTTCACTTTTATCAATCGTGTATTCAGAATCTTAGTTATTACTCTTTGGTTACACGCATTCCATTGTTTCTTAATTCTACGGGTTTATTAATTTAGCAATATCCTTCAAATCTGTAACCTAATCCCATGAGCTAGTTAGTGAGCGATTTGTGCATTTAGTGTTTGGGTTCATGAGAATTAGTCCCTTGTGTTAGTGAAGTTCTTAGATTTGTGCCTTATATCAAATGATCGTTTGTGTTGTCTTCGATAAAGGCAGTACTACATATCCTTTAATACCATATTATTCTCAAAATTTCACAATCCAGAGTCTTCGTATGGAGGTTCTTATCAGAGATTATGATTTCCCCTGCTGAAGGAGTTGTGATGAGGCTACCGCCTGATATGTTTAGTGTATATTCATGCAGTTGCAGTATGACTTGTCCCTCCCTATGCTAGATTATTTTTGACAATTTGGAGGCTTATGGTGTTGTTTTTTCTCAGATACATCCTCATGGACTAGCCACACTGCTTGGTTTTGATTTTTTATGTCTTGAAATTGCTATTGATTTTAGTGTGTCATTGTCTAGTGAATACTATATGTTATGTGAAATTCATGTTAGTGAGTCTAAGGTACCTTTCAAGGCAGTTATCAAAAATGTTGAAATTGTAAATATTTTTCATGAAGATTATGGAGATTGTGAAGATAAATTTATATATGTGAATTTTTTGACAAAGAGCGGTGGCAATATGGAATGCGAACATGGACGTTGATCAAGGAATGAAGTGGAAGACAAGGATGGATTTCCTAAGGAAAATGCGAGCTAACATCGTAGAAGTAAGGTGCCATATTGGTTGTCAAGGTATCTATTGGTTTCATTTTATAAATTCACACCTATGTCACGTTATTGAAGATTTATTTGTCTTGCAATCATCAAGTATTGTATCATAACACAACCATTATCTCGTGATCAAGATGCGATCACATTTGTTATCTGTCATAAAGTCGACCGCTTGAGGGAAGATAGTGGAGTTGTTAAGCGTAGGATTGGTGTAGAAGAGAAATGTAGGAAATGTTCTCCTAAGTTAATGAAAATGCAGGACAACGTGATTAAGGCTTCTAGTGGTTTAACTTTGATGATTGTGCGATGGAGGTCTGTTGGTTTCCTAAACAATTGTTTTGGGTTTTGAGTACTTTGTTATTAACTTTAGTGTAATGGTGTAGGTTAGGGGGCATTAACCAAACATGCTCAACTTGTTGTTGACTGTGTCAGCAAAGTGAAGAAATTGAATTGGTGATTGGGCTCAACAGATTCGCCAACAGCGTTATTCGACAATGATTCAAGCGATTAGATAGATAGGCTGCATGCAATTCGTAATGAGAAGGATGGGATTATTGTATCACTACGTGAAGAAATTATGGGTCTAAAAGAGAGTGGTCCTACTTATGTGTGCTATCCATCTACACTAGTTAACAAAGTTATAGGTACTAGGGATTTTACCATTTATTCAGAGACATGTATGTTATAATGGCTGAGATTGGGAATTGTGGAGCTTTTCTTTGACTTCGTGAGTAACACCCCAAGTTTAAGGACACTGGTTTGAGTGAGGCGTATGTTTTCGATGAGGTGTAGGAGGTCACTGGCTTGAGTGAGGCATATGTTTTGCATCTAACTCTATATATTGTGTTTATTATTGGATATTTTCCACCGGAAACAATCGGGAAGATTCTTGTAGAAATCCTTCCGACGTAAGGTTCAAGGCCATTATCGTTCTAAGAACTCAAACCACATCAGGATCCATCAACAATATTTATTAAAACTGATTATTGTTTCTTATTTGGTTCTAACTTTTATGTTGTTTCATATACATACTTTAATTAAATACAAGTGAATGGAATCAATGAATAACTAAAACTAATAAATTGCAGAGAAATTATATTTGGAAGTACAAAATTATAAACAGACTAGTATTTGTTTTAGACTTATCCTCAATTGGGCAGCACGGTGGATCTATTCTGGTGCTAATCACCAAAAAAGAAGAAATTCAACCTCGAACATCTAGAATAATAGTATCAGATGCATCATTAATAGCTAAAAAGGAAAGAGAAATAAAAGTACTGAGTATTGACTGCAAAGAGAAACAATTTTAATAAGCCAAGATTGGAGATATATTGATGAAGAACCCCAAAAAACTCCGAATTCATTCTTCATAATCATGTTCAACCATGATCCAACCCTGCAGTTAATTGCATATTATTCCTCTTCTCGACTTGAGGTCGTAAGGCGCTCGCGAAGCTGTAACCCACTTCTTAAACCATTTTGATATCTTCAATGAGAGGATGTCTAAGTTGTGAAAGAAACGGCCGGCTGGGAGCAAGCACTTGAAAATACAAATGGATAAGTAGGGATTTCTGCAGTGTTTCAAAGGATGTTATCCATGACTAGGTTATTTTAAATGTCATTATGTCCTTTCAAAGAGACATTACGTTGGGGATTTAGGCAGGTGCATGCACCTCATCTTATATATTAAACGTTATTGGGGGGTTTATTTAAGGAAATTTAATTTATTTATTTCCACAATAGTTTTGGTGATGATTTGTTTCCTCTTAGGATATTATATATTTTTTTCCTAGCTGGATCCTTATATGTGTTATGGATTTAGATTTGAAAAAGTTCAAGGAATTCTAAAAATGGTTTTAGAGCTAAGAATTAATAGGTTGTTAAAAAATATCTATGAAAAATTAATGTGAAGAAATATTAAAATGTCCGTCAATGATTTTAAATGGATTATTTACGTTTAATAAAAATAAATAAATTTTTGGCAGTGAAGAAATAATCGACATAACACAACACCCTTATTGATAATTCTAATATAATAACGTCATCTTTAATAATTTAATGTCATGTTTAATAAACTAGCTTTTAGGAACTGTCTCCTAAATAAACATACTAAAATATGGATTAAGTTTTCTGGTAGAGTGGATGTCACTATCATTGCTGAGAATCAATATTACATTCATGTAAATATTCCAATTAAAGCGGATCAAACTACATTTGATGCTTTTATAGTCTATGCTCCTCAAACCAGGCTAAAGAGACAAGACATATACAATCTCCTGCAATCTGAAACCATATCTAGTCTCACAACTATTGGAGGGGATTTTAATGCCATTAGGAAATTAGAAGAGTACCGAGAACTAGCCACCCCTAGCCCTAATACCATTGAAGACTTTAACTCTTTTATTAATGCTTTGAAAATGGAATAGATATGACAGTAGGCAACCTGTTAACCTACAGTAACCTAAGATCAAATAAACCTACCTCTAAAAGACTTGATAGAATCCTAGATACTCAGTCATTTTAAACAACTAAAATGAGGCATCTGTACAAATCCTAAATAGGACATCATCAGACCACTCACCTCTTCTAGTTGAGCTGAAACAAACTGGTATCACACATCCTAAACCATTTAGGTTTCAAGAAATGTGGTTCCATAGACCTAAACTTTTAAAAATTATTAAGGCTTATTGGAAAATCCACATGTACACCCAAGGCCAACTAGGTTTATCTCTTAAGCTTAGTAGACTAAAAAAGATAATTAGGGTTTGGAATAAGGATAATTTTTTGCAATATTCAGGGCAATATAAAGAGCTCAGAAGCTTTAGTATCTCAGCTTGAAATTGAATATGATATAAATCATTATCTAGACACTATGGTAAAGCTGAACGAGGCAAAGGCAATTCTTATCATATCCTTGCTTGAAGAATATATATTGTTACAGTAATAGACTAGAGCCAAGTGGCTCAAAGATGGAGATTACAACTCCAGCTACTTTCATAGGTCTATATTTGAAAACCACTCCAGGTTATCCATAAATAAAATTAAGGATATGCAGGATAATTGGGTACAGGGCCAGGAAAATATAGGTAAGGAAGCAATAGAGTTCTATTCTAATCTCTTAGGGGATGAAAATTTGGATAGGACAGGTTCTAATCTGAAATTCTTGCTAGCTGAAATCAAACCCATACTCACCGATTCAGATAACATGAACGTAATGAAACATTTTACTAAGGAGGAGACAGAAAAAAATGCATTCAATCTGAGCTCGGATGCAGCCCCAGAACAAGATGGATTCACTGGAATATTTTACAGAAAATATTGGCACATCATAAAGCATGATGTCTTGTAAGAAATGCTGGAATTCCAAGCAGGAATCCCAATCCCCAAATCTATAATTAGTTTCCTCATAACCCTAACCCCCAAAAGCCTAACACTACCATCCTTTAATGAATTTAGGCCAATCGGTTTGTCTAATTTCAGCAACAAACTAATGTCAAAGTTATTAGTAGACATAATTACTTCATTTATGGGTAAACTCATTTCTGAGGAGCAATCAACTTTTCTCTCAGGGAGAGACATAACTGATAATATACTCCTCATGAAGAAAGCTGCTAGATTACTGAACAGGAAAAATGAGAGCTTAAATATGATCTTGAAACTAGATAGGATGAAAGCATTTGATAGAGTCTTGTGGTCAGCTCTCAATTCAGTAATGCTCAAGCTAGGATTCCATGGTCATATAGTAAGAATTATAATGAACAACCTAGATGCGGTTTGGTTCTCTATTCTCATAAATGGATCACCATGTGGTTTTTTAAAGCCTTCTAGAGGGCTAAAGCAAGGGGATCCACTTTCTCAACTCTTGTTTAAGACCCCAGCCACAACCTCCAAAATCAGGCAATTGTCCTTTGCAGATGACACTGCTCTTTTCATAATAGGCACAAAAAGAACTTTACAGAACTTAATGAAGTTCTTAGAGATATTTCAAAGGGCTACATGTAAGAGAATTAATTTCTCCAAAAGTGAGTTTATGCAGGAAATCTAAGCAAAAAAATTAAAGGAAATAAAACTCATTAGATGGATAAAACAAGGGTCAATGCCATTTCAGTACCTAGGAGTAACAATTCACAAAGGTAGAAAACTAAATTCTTACTTCAATGGAATAATTGATAAACAGAAATCCAAGATATCTGATTGGAAAAATAATTGGCTCTAAGCTGGGGGAAAGTTGGTACTGATCAACCATGTCCTAAATGGAAATCCAAAACACATTTGGGTTGTTTTACAACCCACTGCTCATGTGATAGAAAAAATCCAAAGTATACTCAGTAATTTCCTTTGGGTAAATACTGAAACTGGGAATAAGAAGCACTGGTTCTCTTGGCAGAGAATGTGCTTTCCATTAAATGAAAATGGACTTGGGATTAGGAAACTAATTCTCAACTTCTCTAATAAAATTTGGTGGAAATGCAGAAGGAGACATCACCATGGTATAAATTTATGTGGTCCCAACCTGATTCATATGGAACCTCTAATACCTGGTCTAGATATAGAAAGGTAAATGTTTTTGCTGAAACTAACACACATGTTATCACTTGAAGAGGAGACTCCAATTTCTAGATTTGCAACTGGACAGGTAATGGCTCAATCATCAACTTCAGGTAGAAACTCCTCAGCCTTATTTGTTGATAAAAGAATTCCAGGTATGTTAACAACTATTCATACAAGTTTTGAGTCCTTATCTGGGCCATAGCATCATTGTTGAACTACAAAAGGATATTGTTTTAACTGAGCACCCTGATATCTTAATCCAGAAACCTATGTTTAAGGAGAATTCACCATTAAATCTGCATATAGAGCACTTAGAGATAAAAGAGGACCAATCCTAGAACTGAAAAAGGTATGAAATTCAATATTACGAAAGAAAATCTCCTTTTTGTTTGGAAGCTATTGATTAGCTCTTTACCTTTTGATAACATTCTAAGGAAAATAGGTTTCAACCTAGAATCTAAGTGCTCCCACTGTAACTCTGAGGATTCTTTGTCCTACTACTTCAATGACTACAGGATTTCAAACATGGTATGGGATTTATTCAACCCTTCAGTTACCAACCATATCCTTTACAAGTATTAGGGCCAGGATTAAATTTTACTGGGAGTATAACGGAGGATCAAAACTTAAATCTACATGTCTTAACCTGATTCCACTGCTTATATGCTGGAAATTATGGAAGTCTAGAAATAAGATGACCAAAGAAGGCCAATTGATAGAGAGCGCCACAATTTGGAAGCAGGTCACTGAATTGTCCTTTATGATTCTAACAGCTTATCTGTAACCATGCAATCCAGAAAATGCCCATTCATTAATCCATAATGGTCTAGCACCAGCAAGGATATTGAATAAGACATTACGAATCAATCTGATAAAATGGGAACCTCCAGATATAGGAATAAAAATAAACACTAATGCATCTCTATCTGAATCAGGGATTGGGTTTGGCTGTGTAGTTAGGGATTATGAGAGAACAAACTATGTTTTGTCTTTATTGTAAAATCATCATCATCAATATTTCCTTCATGCCGAGTTGCTGTCTATTACTGCAAGTATGAGGTGGTCATTTCAAAACGGCTATAACCATGTTACAGTTGAATCTGACTCTAAGCATGCAATCAGAATTATGAACAACCAGGATAAGTCCCCATGACTAGAGATCAGTGTAGTCAGACACATCCAAATTATTTATGAAAAAAAGGGAACCTTTCATTTCAATTATATATTTAGAGAAGGGAACCAGCCATCATATTATCTTGCTAAGTTGGCAACTGAAGAAAAGAACACAACATCATACTCCCAATTTATGGAAGACGAGTATCTGCAATTCTTAATCAGGAGGGATATACTATTTCCTCACTTCAGAAGAGGGAAAGTATGGACTTCTCATCAGTGAATTCATTATGAAGGAATTGACAATAGAATAATAGTATTTTAGGGATGTCTAGCCGATTTAGCTTAATACAGGGGTGTGGAGTTAACATCGGAAACACAACTCTAAACATAATATTATTTAGCCACTGAAAGAGAGTTTCATTTGCGGTTCAACTCTAATTGGGTCCAAATTCATTTTATAAATGCTTTAAACTTTTGCTCTACATGGTTAGGAGATCCATTAAACAACCCATCTCTCATATGTTTATGGGACTAACCTTAAAATAAAAGGTTAAGTGCTAAAATAGCCATGACTTTAGACTGAAAGTGCTAATATTACCCTGCAATTTAAGAAAGTGCCAAAATAACCTTTGACTCATTTGAATTTTTAGTCAATCGATTTATGGCCATATTTTAAAGAAAATATAATTTTGCCCTTGAATTTTAAAAAGGTCTAAGTGCTAAAATGGCCATGACTTTAGGCTGAAAGTGCCAATATAATTCTGTAATCTCTCATAACGTGCTAAAATAACCCTTGGCCATGTTGACTTTTAGTCAACTAGTTTACTGCCAAAATAAGGTGAAAATATCATTTTGGCCTTATTTTTTAAGAAAGGAAAAAGTCACAAAATATGAAATGGTGTCCTTGACCCTTACTTTATTTATCTTTCTCTCTTATTTTCCTCTTGCATTTTCTATTCTTCCCCAGACTTTCTTCCAACTCCACCTTTCTTCCTGCTTTCTTCAACCCGAAGCACAGAAACTTAGGCATCGCCCGACCACTTCTCCTCCAAATTTCTCCTCTTCCCATTTCTCCTCCACCTGACCAACGTCGAAACTCCCTCGTATCTTCCTCCTTGAATACCACATCTAGTGGCCCTGCTTCGACTCTCCATCGCAGGTAAAATAAATTCTCCGTTGTTATCCCTAGGTTTGATTTGGGGAAAATAAAAAATGAAAAATTGGGCATGGATTAAAATTGATATTGATGTTGTTTTGCTGTAATTTCATCGTTACAGCCTTTTCAAAATGTGTGAAGTGCCCTTACACAATAGTTCAAGCAGGGCTATTTCAGTTTTTGAAAAGTACAGGGGAAGTACTATGAGGTACTAAAATTGACAGGGGAAGCTTCCGACGATGGCATCGACCTAAACGTGGAGATGTCACGACTTGGGTTCGGTGAGAAGTGAGGAAGGGAAGAAGATGCGTCTGTCTTTATATCGGAAGTGCATATATAACCCTGACTTTATTGACTATGTGTTGAAATAACCCTGTCTCTATATCGTAAGTGCAGATATAACTCTTAATTTATTGACTATGTGCTGAAATAACCATGTATAACTCTGAGGAGTATTTCGGGCAAAAAATATATTTTAGTTCAAGGGTATTTTAGTCATTTCCTTTTTCTCTTAGCCGGAATTTACACTGTCAACACCAAATAGATAGACTTTGGGTATATCAGCACAATTTTTTTAAAAATTAGGGTTAGATTGGCACACACAATAATAAGTTAGGGTTATTTTTGCACTTTCTGAGATTCCAGGGTTATATTGACACTTTCAGGCTAAAGTCGGGGTTATAAATATAAATAACCCTTTAGTAAATGTTGAATAACAAAGGGTCAAATATTGCGCAATAAAGTATTGTTGAAAGAAAACCAAATCTACGATTAAATGTTCTCTGAAGATTCTTCAATTCCCACAAATGATTAAAGTTGTTACTTCTCCATCATAATTATTGATTAGTTACTTTTAAAAAAAGGGGCGTGGAACCCATTTTATTAAATATTGAATAACAAAGGGTCAAATATTGGGGTAAGGGTCAAATATTGCGCAATAAAGTATTGTTGAAAGAAAACCATTAAATATTCTCTGAAGATTCTTTCAATTCTCACAAATGATTAAAGAAATAACTTTCCCTATTCCATTAAAAATGATAAGTGTTTTTTACTAGCTATAGGTGTGGTAGTAATTAACTGTGAAAAATAAGAATAGGTTGGAAAAACAGTTTACTAGTATGAAAGTTGTTGAAATTAAACAAGAACATTATGATATTTTAACATGTTTGTTACCCTTTTGAATAATTTTCCAAACATGTCACTATTATTAGGACGAACGAAAAAAAGAAATTTTATCAGTTTTACTTGGATGGAGGAAGTATACAATACTATCGCTACAACACAAAAGGGATATAAGGACACTTATATAGGGACGCTTATATAAAAAGCGTCCCAATAAATGTATATTAGGACGCTTATGAATTAAATGTCCCAAAATTGTGTGACATATGTTGAAAGCGTCCTAATATATATGTAATTAGGACATTACAAAGCGACCCAATATACAA
>JAUOBV010190429.1:0-12043 GCA_032360425.1 Rubia occidens
ATATTTTATCGACACCACCTCCGTAATTAGGAAAATGCATCAAACGACCCAGCCGTTATGTACTCCTCTTCACTGTAATGAATTACATCCCGGGCCTCCACTATGAATGATTCTCTCTTGGCCTATAGAGTCAAAGGGATTATCATCTCATTCTAGGGTTGAAATGGCAAAGGTCAAATTATTACAACCGTAGTTGCTACTAACTATCATGCCCTCACCTATCAGGCTACCATTTTCAAGCCATACTAGCATACATCACCAGAGTAGTGCTCATGACCAACATGAATACACCCACACGGTAGAGGGCTCTCACTCCCCATATTACCCTAGCGGAACTCCCAAGGGGACAAAAGATACTAACGCACCATACATGAATCATATACTAAGGTGTATGCCAACCTAGAATATAAATCATACATTTTAAATGAATTAATAGAACACATCAAGCATGATATTCATAAACAAAAAAGGATAAAGTGTTTTATAATCTCATAATATATCTATCAAATCATGTATATAAATTTATATCCCCAAGCAAATAAACTATTCTCTAAGCATTGAAACCAATCTTTCCATTAGATTCAATTCCATTGGGTAAAAACTAAGAAGATTAAAGAAGAGAGACAAATTATTCCATTTCTCTCTCTACCCACTCTTAGAAAACTAAGAGAATGAAAACTTAAAGCTAGCCAAACTTCTCTCCCAAAACTTAAACCCCAGTAGACATAGGTCCCTTTTATATAGTAGATAGGAAATGAGCTTTAAAGAGGCCTAAAAAGGTAAGGTAAACCTTAGCTGGCCGCCAGCACGGGCCGTGCAATAGCACAAGACCCGTGTGACACATCTCTTGCAATAGTGCATGGGAGGCCGGCCGGTTGTAGTTCTTCGGTCTTCTGAGTAGTGGATCATGGATTTATTCATGGGCCACCGGTAGGGAACATGTTCTGCGCATCAATACTGTACGTCCCATGTAATTTATTACTGGCCGTCAGCTGGGAACTTCTTCTGAGTACCTGAATTGCACAGACCATGTAATTCTCCGTGGGTCATTGGGTAGGAGTTTATTTCTTGGTAAACTAATGGTGCGTTTCTTCGAAACATCATGGCACATAGGCTGGTCTTCGAATCATGACGTTAAAGGGGCATGCGACGTGTAATGTGCAACAACCCGTGCTTCATACATAGCCGCACAAGCCGATTGAATTGCACGACTGTGCAATACCTTCCATCCCATATAATTACTTAAGCACCTCACAATTTTGGCTGGCGAGCGTTGTGCTATAAAAAATGGCCTTCAACTCCATTTCTCCTTGGCGCATTTCCGTCTTCTACCACATTTATGCATGTGGTCATTGGTGTACTGCCATCCTTGCAAATGGCCTTCTAATATCTACTACCATCCTTGCGAATGACCTTCTACTCCTAAGTACTTACGAGCAATCTACAATGAAGCTCACAAAATAGGATCTAAATGATCGTAAAAACATAGCATCCATTATGTCTAAATAAATCTACAGAAATAAGTATCGAGAGAAGAAAACCAACAAAGTCTATCTAAACCCCTTGTGATGTAAAGCCAACAGAACCTAGCAATCAACCATACAAAACATACTAAAAATGTGCTAAATTCATTGGTTAACACATGAGTCTTGGTGCATAACAATTCCCTCACACTTAAACCTTTACTACTCATTCTCAGGTAAACAAGAACGAGCAAAGATCTAAGTGGAACATAGCATGAAAAAATTTCCCCAACGAATTCAACATTTACTCCTAGACTACCCTAGTTCCCCGAAAGATATAAGAATCTCACAACTCTCACTCTCCAAAGAAGGTAAATTAACCTATCTAACCAATCATACCAACAAAAAGGATAAGTTCACAAAGATCATGTGAAGCTAATTTAATCTACCAAAATGATTTCCAAAAAATTGTCAAAGAGAACCATATGATTTTTTTCTTCAATTTCTCTCATTTACCTAGGAGCCCTTTCGGGTTTTCATCCTAGCATCCCACAGATGTTTTCTCACTTCTCTCCTTTTCCACACCATGCCCTCTCACTTTTGCCTAAGTTTTTAAACCTACCCGAGCCTTTCTCATTGTGGTCTAAGTCGCCATTTCCGGTTTTCGACTTAGCTAGTTATTTTTTCAATTTTTTTTGTTGCATAAACTTCCCCAAAGGTGGGATTCAGATTACATTAAAGATAAGCAAAATCAAAATGACACCACCAAAGTGTTTCATCTTCCTAAACAAACTACAAAAGGTTCCATCACAACCATAAATCAAAGTTTTTAAAGGAAAACCAAAAATAAAGGTTTTCAAAATTGAATGAGGGAAAATAAATAGAGAAAATAGTAGTTATGTTCAACATCCAAATAAAAGAAACAAAAAGCAGAAGAGAAAATGAGATGCCACCCATATAAAGGTGTTCCAACCCATCCCTCACACTTAGTTCATGCATTATCCTCAATCCATGTAAACTAGGTGAGAAAAAGGATAGAAACACTAGAAGTCCTCAATGCTATCTGCTACGTCTGGCTCCATGCTCCTGCCCATGTAGATCCTGGTGAGGGTACCTATTTCCAATGCCTGGGGTCCTCAACCTGTAAGTGATATCTTGCATCCCGTAGTGAGGGGGGTCTATATCAATCCTCATGTATTGCAGCTGATCATCCACCCGGTCGAACCTCTGAGCTGTCTCATCAACATGATAGTTAACTCGGACATAAAAGCTAGCTCATTGTACCTGCTCTGCCTCATGTTTTAGAGGTTGGGCCAGATCTCGTAAGAGAAAATTGACTGTTTAAATCCCAGTGAACCATAATCCCATAACGGGTTATACTATGAAAGTTGGGAAAGAATGTAGATGTTGTGTCTATGTGTCTCAAAGTCTGGTGGCCCGCGGTTGCTATATATATTCGTCACCAAAAATAATCCTCATATGGAGAGAAAATGCACCTGTGTTAACCCCTGGAGCTCTGCTCCTTGGAATGGTAAGGCAAATCCTGAACATGAACTGGCCCCTAGATGGGTGGCGATGCAAATGGTTTACTGAGGGAGGTGGCACAAATTGAGGAAACATCGGTGCTGGCTGAATGAGCTGATGGTCCATGGGGTGAGGCTTTTCTGGCTGCTAATGAACCGGATCCTTGTCCATCGGGGCTCCGTCATTTGGATTTCCCTTCTTGTCCTCATGCTCAACATGAGGGCCTCCCACTACTACCTGTGCACCCTTATCTAGTTGTATCAGAAGATCCAACAGTGTGAATGTCAAGAATAGTCTGGTCATCCTGGAATGAGGGAGTCTCATGAAGTTGGCGCATTTATAGCTCCAGTAAATCACCTCAGCCTTTAGTAGTATCATCGTTGGCTCCACCATGGCTCCAAAAGTAAGGATGTAGGGCATCCGGCGTCAGCGGCAGCACGACTGTGAACATAGGTCTGAACTCCGAAGGGCGGTGGGTTGAGCAGTGAGGAGCTTAACTGCATGATAGTGGGAGGAGCAGAGGAGGTTAGTTATTTGGTAAGATGGCGTTTGTTATGTTTGGCATTTGTGATCCTGTGAGGATTAGAGGAGGCTGTGTCTGTGTGCAATTTTATATCGAAATTTGATGAGGGTGTGAAAGTGTGATGTGAGCCAGTGGCTTGTGTGATTTTCTCTTTAATGAATTTAGTAGTTTTAGAGTTTAGAAATAAATTTGTGTAGTGACCTGTATAATTGAATTCATGTGCTAGTAGAGCTATGGTGAAGTTTTTTGTGATTAATATGGACTAGTTTGTTTATTAGTTTAGTAGAAACGAAGCATTAGGCATATACAGTATATGCGTGTGTTGTGTGAAATTTTTTAAAATAAATTTTAGTAGAAATAATAGCATAATAAATGCCTAATAAGAATATTAATTAGTAAGGAATGGAAATTATGACATACCTAGCTATATATGTAATTAATTGATTAGTATGTCAATAAATTATAAAACTAATAATTAATGTTAAGTAGATTAATTTTTTGTTTGGTTTATCATTCGAAAAATAAAAAAGGGAATAACTGTTTGCTTGATACTGTCTCACTTTGTGCTAATATAATGACTCTTTTCTTGAAATTACTAGAGGAATACTAAAGTGAACATTATCGAATGAAACTAATAATTTGATTTCTAAGTTGTTTCCATTCCCTTGATAGATTATGGATAAATTTTTAATTCAGAAAGATTCTAATAAGAAAGATGAAGAAAGTAGCAGTACTAAGCATTCTAGTTTGTTGGTTAATATGGATGATGTCATTAGTGATCCTAGAATACATCGACCTATTATTGAATTTGATATCAACATTAGGGATGAAATTCGAAGGGAGTATTTATTGAGAGGGCAGTGTCGATTAACATGTCATAATTATCCACGGAGACAGTTTGGTTGGGATAAATGATATTTTAAAACTTCTTGGTTTGACAAGCATAATTGGCTGGAATATAGTATTGCAAAGCATGCAACATATTGCCATTTGTGTTATCTTTTCAGGACTTCGGGTGGTCGATATGGAGATGAAACATTCACTAAGTCTGGGATGACCAATTGGAAAAAGCTTTTGAAATATTTAATATACATGTTGGTGGAGTGGGTAGTGCCCACAATGAGGCTATGTTACTAGAACGTACAAGTGAGACAGAGGTTGCCCATTGTACCCGCCTAACTGCATCTCTAGA
The DNA here is from genome assembly GCA_032360425.1 of Rubia occidens. Classification (NCBI taxonomy): domain Eukaryota; kingdom Viridiplantae; phylum Streptophyta; class Magnoliopsida; order Gentianales; family Rubiaceae; genus Rubia; species Rubia occidens. The sequence goes on from JAUOBV010190429.1 coordinate 4,703, forward strand.
CTGACAAGGTATCTTTTGAAGCAAGGTTTTGATTTTTGTGGTCATGATGAGTCGTGTGATTCTCTAAATAAGGGCAATTATCTTGAGTTACTTGAGTCGTATATTCAACGAAATAAGGATATTGCTAAGACGGTGAATGAGAATTCTCTTGCAAATAGTCAAATGACATCTCCAAATGTTCACAAGGAACCTACAAGTGCTTGTGCTAATGAGGTCACAAAAGTCATTCTTGATGATATACTCCCTCCGTCCCACTAGTAATGGTGTAAATGCTTTTTGGACACTATTCTCTATCAAAGTTGGACCGCATATTTGAATAGATATATGAACAATAATATATACATATGTGATATTGTTCAATTCGTAGCAACACATAGTTTCTGAAAAGTAACTTTTTATTTGCAGTTATTATACGTAGGTAAAGATATTAACTGCCGAACATGTGTCTTGGATAACGTGCTAAAAGCACTTATGCCATTTCTGTCGGGACGGAGGGAGTATTAACTAAAGATAATGTAAGCATTTATCAGCTAAACCTAAAATCAGAAAACAAATTATTACCCACCCACCACCGTTCCAATTACCCAGTCTCATTCACCCTCCCCCCTCTCAACTACCATCTTTAACACAGACCTTATCTCTTCAATTCTCCAAATTTTCTTTGAGTCTCTCGCAATAAACTCTCTCATCATTCACCACTGTCTCCTCAAATCCTCCTCAATATCTCACCTGAAACCCTAGTATTTTGCTTCCCCTCTTCGGCAGCGTAACCATTAATCTGCCGATAGCCATAGGTCATGGATCACCGACTTTTCGTACATGCTATTATATACAGATCCCCCATTTTCACACCCACTGAACATGGAGTTGACTCTGATTTCAGTGATCCCAATCCAGAAAGCGGAGATTCGATCCCTTATTTGACCGATTCGCAGCCGGTTGAGGAGTGGGAAAACTATACAGACGAGTTCCTCATGAACATCGCTTGTGTGCCAGATTCCTAAGCTCCGGTCGTCATCCGAGAGTTGACTCTAACTTTTAGGGCCTACCTACAGAGCTCGTGTGTACGTCTGGTTGGCGATGACTAGCTTTTGTTGTGAAGCATGTTTTTCCTATTTTCGATTCGTATGAAAAAATTGTTCGCTTTTATTTGTGCTGGGTTTTTTTGGGGATAATCTGAGGTTTTTTTATTCCAACCCGAGTTCGACCATTTATCCTCTGTTCTTAATGTTTTAAAATTATAGTCGAGTTCGTCCAGAAGCTGTCCAGAGTTTGACACCAATTTATACAAAGAGTTTTATGCATTTTTCCTCTGTTCTAATCTTTTAAAAGTTTTGTCGTGTTCGACCAGAAACTAAACAGAGTTTGACCCAAAGTTTTACTGAGTTTTACCCAGTTTTACAAAGTTTTATAGAGTTTTATAGTGTTTAAACGAGTTTTATCCATGTTTTTAGGGTTTCGTCGATATCTTATTTATCCACATTACGTTTGTGGGATTCTTAATTTTGCTGCTAAAATCATACTAACCACGCTTTTTAATTATTCTTTTCTTTTCCAGGTTTAGACCAGCAACTTGGGGACCTTGAGCCCCTACTGGAAGTCTATGTCGGATAACATTTTGGAGGTTCCGATTGCTTACTTCAATCAAGTTCAAAGTTTCAATTTACCGCTGATAATTTTTCCCATTATATGGTCGAGTATGTTAGCTTGGTTGTGCTTGTGTGCTGTGATATTGTGTGCTCGAGTATGTTAGCTCGGTTATGCTTGTGTGTTGTGACATTATGTGACCGAGTATAGCTCAGTTTGTGACATTACGTGCCTGAGTATGTTAGCTCAGTTGTGCTTGTGTGCTGTGATATTATGTCTCATATTATGTTAGCTCGATTGTGCTTCTGTGTTGTGACATAATGTGACCGACTATGTAACTTGTATCGTGGTGTTGTTTGGGCTTTATGAATAGGTTCCAGCACCCAAAATTGGTCTTGTTCATTGATATAAGGCTAACTGGTGTTGGGACCATAAATTAAATCCATTTGTGATGTTAAACTAGGTATGAAACATAAAACATTCTAGGGTGATACTAAATGTATATATGATGTGTGTTCGTTGTGTAATACAACTACGGGTCTATACCCGTAGGATGGCATTACTGCTGTCACTCACAGATCAAACATATTGGATTTTAAAAACCTGGGACTTGATAAAACTAAATTTAAAACGGTGTCTTTCGTACAAAATGATTGGGTTGCAGCATAAACCTGCCCACTGATTACAACATGTTTACGATATAACCAAAAGCATGCAACACTATCATTAAACAAAGGATACCTGACTGAATACTTAACCTTGTTGCTGGTTCCCATCTAGTGTGTCCAGTCATCTAATAAGCCTTCCAATCTTCGTTGTCCTAGTTTGAGTTGTTAGAAACTGAACACATTCCCTCACTAGACTTATATCCGCATCCAAATCATTTTGTAGTAAACCAATACGAGTCAGGGAATCCTTTTTTTAATGTGGGAAACTGGGTAATTATTGTTTCCCTTGCATTTCATCACCTCAATCATCACAGCCTGCAGTGAGATAAATATTTTATTGATAGTGTCTGTCCTCATTTCCTCAAATGCTTTGTCCACATACTTTGAATTGATCGGAAAAAACCCTAGGTCCAGTATGTTGAGGTCATGTGAGTTGGTTGGCTGTGAACCCATCTTTATTTCGAACCTATCAGAGTTAGCAGCCCTTGGGAATGCTGAAATTTTCATTATTAGGTGAGCTGGTGCATTGTCTTGCTGCAACCATATTTTCTTGTTTGACTCGGGTGGCCATTTATGTTTGATTACTCGAATAATTTCATTCACTAGGCAAGCTGTCATTACATCCATGTTTACTTTCACTTTGGCCTTCGTCTCGATGGTACGTTTGGGTCTATTCTCGCTCTTTCTCTGTGTTGTTACCTTGTCAGTGAGTGGGAATATGCCAATCTTACCATCGAAAATAACATCACCATTTTCAGCAATAATAGGCTTAGCTACAACACAAATGAATACGACTTTCGGTATGGATTATCTTTCTCCGGAAAAAGAATGCAATTTGCAGATTGTTCCGAAAGAAAAAATCACTTTTCATCAAGGTGTATGCCATTATACATGCTTCTGAATTTAAATTTACTTGAATGCCTTTCAAACCTGATGTTAGAGCATGCATATTCAACCCGATCCACTTTGTTTGCTTCCCTTATAAGGGTTTGATTGCATTGCTGTGTTTTCTGAACTTGAGTTCAAAATTTTAAATACATAGTTAGAGTAATATGGATCTATGGGTCTGGGTCTTAACATTTTATGCCCAAACCTATATTTATTTTGTAAAATCTAGACTCATATTCAGATTTGGATCCGATGGATTTAAAATTTTAAACTCATATCCAATTTAACGGGTCTAAACTCTATGGGTAAATGTTTCCTTGACCCATGATCATCCTTCGTTCAGTGCCGGTATTTCAAAACCAGAGGGGAGTATTTCTTAACTCCATTATCTTTTTTTGCCACCTCGTTTCTCCAAAACCCTAATAATTTAAAACCCTAATATTTTCAAACAGAGTAAATTGAGGGTAAATCTCCTCTTGTTCATATTGAACAACAAAGATGACCCAGAAAAGCAATCTCTTCAAACGCAAGCAAAAGAAGAAATCGTTTCCCCCCAATCGCCACGGCAAAGTTGCTCATACTCGCAAAGGTACTGTACCTTTCTCTTTTACTTTTTATGTGTTTTTCAGAACACTTTTGAGCATTAACTGACGCAGAGCGCTGTTTGGTTCAATTGAAGGAAAGAGAGTTTTGAAGCCGTCAAAGGTCAGCAAGGACATGGAAGCTGATCGTGTAAGCTCAATTATTCATTATCTATTAATTCTAATTATGTTGTTTTCAAGTTGGTCTGTTCCCACAATTTGAGGGATTTTGCGTTATTGTGTGTATCAATTCTAGTTTTAAGTGTAACAAGTTGAAGTTATACCAGGTTCCCTAGTTCCAGTTTTCTTAAATAGTTACCTAGTTGGATTCCCTGAGGTTGAGTTCTATATGAGTTCGGATTTTAATGAAATAGAACTTGGGCAAGCTCACAGCGGTATTCATATAAATTGGAAAATTGCTGTGTTCATCCTCAATTTCTGGAGTCGTTCATAAGATATCGTTTATTGCTTCAATTCTTAAGGTTTAAATACAATATACTACCTTTTTCCCTCGAGAACATAGATTGGTAATTTAGATTCTCAAAATAGTTTGGTTACTCCTATGTGCGAAAAGAGTTGTGGAAAAACTCATCATTATAAGAAGAAGCTTTCAGTATTCAAATAGAAACTTTCATATTCTGGCCAATAAAAAGTACAAGAGGCTACTAAAATGTGTTCAATTGATTCAAGATAATTAATGGAGGTGCTGTTTGAGGTAATAATTGCTCAATTTTTGTTGAATGGTTATTTCCTGGGTTAGCTATCATCTGCTGAAAACAAGTGGCTCCTTTACAAACCAAGTAGATCTTGTTTGTGTTCTCTTTCAGATTAGCAAGAAATTATCAACCATGTCAGTAAACTGAGGTTCTGGATGTTCTAATAATTGAATGTGTTTAACTTGGAACTTTTAGCATGCCAAGAAACCTTCTTCATCTTGTTCTTGTCAATGTAGGTTCCCTTGGTTCAGATTTCTAGTTAAGAATTTGAATTGCCGTACAGATAAAAAATAGTGTGAGAGTCGGTGGCAGAGTCAGATTTTGTTGCAAGTGTGTTCAACCAATTATGGTGTTAATTCAATTTTCAGGCAAGGAATATAAAAAAGAAATCAATTTATTGACGTGAGAAGGAGGTTCAAAAGGAAAAAAAGTTGTACATTGTGTATGCAATCCCATTTTAAATTTACTCTTATTATTCTTCGGTTTGTGTACGCTCCCACATGTATCGGATGAGGGGATGGACTCCTAAATGGGACCAAGGACTTTATGCACATGAAGTTGTTTTAAATATTCCGTTTACCTCTGAAAAGGTCTTGAAAAACTTCAGTTGAGAAGAAGTCACAGCTGAAGGTAAGTTTTTTCTTTGCTCTGCGTGTTAACTCCTAGTATAGTATTCTTAGGTTGAGATATCAACCTTGTTAAACTCGGTGTTGATGAAGAGCTGAGACCTGGACTTTCAGGACTTCATGGAACTAAGTAGTGTCTAAATTGTTGTCCATTAATTGGACAGCAGGGGCAAAGCCTCTTCTTATACACCATTTGTGCAAATTCTATCTGCTTTACTGCATTTTGGTGCTCAGAGATATCAATAGTACTTTTTTGTGTCTCTTAAGCATTTTTAACTTATTGGTTTTATGCTATTCAGGAAATGACCAAGTTTATAAATCACTGCAATGAGGTAAAAGCACAACTGCTGCCAACAAGGATGGTGGCCAGCTAAGTATAGTCAAGGACTCATCTACTGGTGCAAAGTAGTCGAAGTTCAGCAATGAAAATTTCAGCGTCTCCCTGTTGTAGCGCATACCTTGTTTACTAGTGGTTTTTGCTTAATTTCCTTCTGAAGTTTCTTAACTCATTACAGCTTTGACATCTATTTAATGTAAAGTTTGAGAGATCACACAATTTCTACGTGTTCAATGTTTCATTCTTCTCCGGCAAAGTCTTGTATTGAACCGTATCACAGGTTAAATAAGTTCTTACAAGTATTTATGGGGATTTGGGTTTTAAATAAGATTTATAAAAAGTTTGGAATATGCAGGGATTTGGAGTAATTTTTTGGGAGTGCTAGATATAAGTAATTGGCAAATTAATGATTCCGGATCATAAGAATCTTGTTGGTCAAGAATTAGGGTTGGAGCAATTACGGATCGATTTTTCTCCCCATTTATGTGCCATGAATGCCTTTTTACTACTCCCTCTGCCACAACTCTATTTGCAAGAATTGAATTTTTCCGATTGATCAGAACTATTTTTGACAATTAATATCTTTAAAAGCAAACGAATTTAGTGGCCCCTTTTGACCATCGTTCACTTTTGGTACCTTATTTTTTTAACAGTTTTGTCCCCTCAACTTACAAAACTACTTAGTCATGACCATACCGTCAGGTCAAAATGTCACGTTCGGACAAAGCATCAATTTTAAAGGCAAAATAGTCATTCCCATTTTTCCTTTTTTCCTTTTCCATGTCCCCTTTTCTTCTCAAATCTTCCTTTTCATTTTTCCTTTTCCCCTTCCCGAACCCGGATCTAAAGGCCCTTCTCCGACTCTATAGATTTAGTCGCCTCTCGCCTAGATGTGGCAATTGGGCGAAATCGGGAAGAAATAAGATGAAAAATTCATAAATGGGTAATTAATGAGATCGGGTATTTGCTACCCATTAGCTTTTGGGATTAGATGAGATGAGAATGAATATAATAATGGGAAATCTTGATCCCAATGGGTCCCAAATTGTGTTATCCTAATGGGAACCCATGAAATACCCAATAAATTCCCAATAATTATTTATATTTTAAAATACATTTTTTTTAAATTATTTAATTTTAGGATCCTCATTGAAATAAAAAAAATACAAATCAAATAAACTCATTAAATATATTAATTATAACATAATCTTGTCTAATAATTAGAAGGTATACAATAAAATTGTGTGTTTAAATTGAGTTTAGCAATAAAATAATCTTAAAAGAGCACAATTTATTAAAACTAATTTAAATTTTACTAAACTAAATTTAAAAAATTAAATTGAACTGGAAGTTCAAATTAGGGGTGTAAACGAACTGGGATGCTCGTGAACAACTCGATCAAAAGTCTCTCGAATTCGAATTTGACCGAGCTCAAGTCGAACTTGAGCCAAGCTCGAACATCTTTTGAACTCGAACTTAAGTTCAACTAATAGTGTTCGTTAAGTTTTTCAAATTTATCAAGCCAGTATATTATATATTTAATTTAATATATTATAATTTATAATGTATACATAAAATAAAGATTAGAATGGGCAGTTGCGTTTCAAAACCCAGATTTAAAAATATATTGGGGAGAACACAGAGCTAGCACATGCCTACAAAAGATGCTGCAATCCCATTAGTACAATGGTACGACCAGTAGCCCTGATCACAATAAACACAGATGTACTATGCAAAATTGCGGATGGGTTTTCTTTTAGGTCTTTGACCATGTACAGTGGAGGACCATTCCAAACCACTCAAATCGTTTCACTTAATTAAATAATCAACCTCTCTCCTCCATCTCAGCAATTCAAACCATAACTAAAACACTTTATTTTATTCTCCACAATGGTGAAAATCACTCCCAAACCACTCCATGGACCCCACTTGATTCTC
>JAUOBV010190537.1:0-20013 GCA_032360425.1 Rubia occidens
AGAATTCCCATTATAAGTGTCAAAAGCGATAAAGTTGCTTTCAACTCCGATAATGAGAATTTGAGGTAAAACATAGTCTTCAAGGCACCAAAGTATACCAAAATGAGTACAAAAAGAACTCAAAATATCCACATAAAATGAACACATCAGTAGTTCAATTTCCTTGCATGATATTTCTTAGGTACGAGATGTTTTCCATCAAGAATGTGGTTGGAAAATGTTACAAATGAAGCCTAAAATTCAATCTTTCCCATGAAAGAATCAGTATCTTGTAGCATGTACTCTTGATTCTTCGAACTAGAGATACTTGGATTTTTGATAGCTTGTGGTTTGTTTGAGGCAGAAAGTTTTCCTTATTAGAACAAAAAGTTGGATTTGAATTCATTTGGGTAGGACCACTGCCGCCCATCATTGTGCCTCTTCGTTGGCAAAGTAAAAAGATCCCTAGTGAAAACTAGGCCTTTGATGGTCAAAGCTTTAGGATGGGGTCTTTTTTGTCCTTCGGGTTATTTAAACCAAATTTGGTTTCACATTAAGTCACTCACTGATGCGTTACCTTGAAGAATGATGGGAATTTAGAGATTCTCCATTAGTTCTTTGATAAATACATCTTCACAAATGCACCAACCAGTCGCATGGCTGGTTCGAGACATTGCTAATATTCTTCGTTCAAGTACGTGCTTGGAAAATGATACAAATGAAGCCATGCATTCAATTGTTGCCAAGTAGCAATCAATCTCTTTTAGCATGTCCCCTTGATTCTTTGGACTAGAGTTACTTAGATTTTCGTTAGATTGTGGTTGATTTGAGGCAACCATTTTTCCTCATTTGGACAAAAGGTTGGATTTGAATAGGTCTGGTGTAGGACCATAGTTGTCCATCATTTTGCCTCTTCCACGATGAAGTTATAAGATCCCGAGTCAAACCCAAGCCTTTGATTATTAAAGAAGTAAGATGGGGTCTTTTTTGGCCCTAAGGTTTTTTCAACAAACCTTGGTTTAAAAAATGAGTCAATCATTGATGCGTTATCTTGATCCATATTTAAAATTTAGATATTCTACATTAGTCTTGTGATAAATAGGTTCTTCACAAATGCATCATCCTCTGGCACACAAACCCTTCTCATGCTTAGTTGGAGATATTGCCAATATTCATCCGTGGTTCAATTTCCTTGCCTCATATTGCTTAAGTACGTGATTTTTTTCAATCAAGTATATGGTTGGAAAATGGTACAAATGAATCCTCGACATTCAATCCTTCCCAAGTAGGAAGCAATCTCTTCTAGCATGTGCCCTTGATTCTTTGAACTAGGCTTACATGGATTTTCAAAATATTGTGGTTGATTTCATGCAGCCATTCTTCCTCATTAGGGAAAAAGTAGGGTTTGAACCAAAACCGTCCATCATTGTGCCTCTTCCTCTGCGATGTTAGAAGATCCCGAGTCAAACCAAGGCCTTTGATTGTTAAAGCTGTATGATGGTGTCTTTTTTAGGCTTAAGTTTCCTTTAAACAACCTTAGTTTCATGAATAAGTCACTAACTAATACATTATGTTGAATAGTAATTCGTATTTAGAGATTCTCCTTGGTACTTTTACAAATCAACCTCACACACACTAACCCTTCTCATGGTTAGTTTGAGATATTGCCAATATTCATCCGTCGTTTGATTTCCTTGCCTCATATTTCATAATTATATGAATTTTCCCATCAAGTACCGAGTTGAAAATGATACAGATAAAGACTGGCATTCAGTCTTTCCCCAGTAGCAATCAGTTTCTTCTACATGTGCTCTTGATACTTTGAACTAGAGTTACTTGGATATTTGATAGAGGATGCCTGATTTGAGGCAGTAATTCTTCCCTCATTAGGACAAAACATTTGGATTTTAATACTTCATGGTAGGACCACACCCTCCCATCATTGTGCCTCTTACTCGGCAAAGTTAAAAGATCCCGAGTCAAACCCAGGCATTTGATTGTTAAGGTTTTTGGATGAGGTCTTTTTTGGCCTTAAGGTTCTTTCAAAACCCTTGGTTTCTCAGATAAGTCAGTCATTGAAATGTTATGTTAAAGATTAATTAGTATTTATAGATTCTCCATAGTCCTTTGAAAAATAGGTTCTTCACTAATGCACCATTCTCTTGCACTCCAACCCTATATGTGGTTAGTACGAGATATTGCCAATATTCATCAGCTGTTCGTATTCCTTGCCTCATATTGCTTATGTAGGATATTTTTTCCATCAAGTACATGATTGAAAATGGATACAAATGAAGCTAGACATTAAATATTTCCCAACAAGCAATCAGTCTCTTCTAGCATATTCTCTTACTTTTTTAAACTAGACTTATTTCAATAGATTGTGGTTAACTTAAGGAACCCATTCTTCCTTCATTAGGTGAAAAAGTAGTATTTAAATACGTTTAGAAGATCCTGAGTCAAACCTAGGCCTTTGATTATTAGACATTATCCTTTATCCTTTGATAAATAGGTTCTTCACAAATGCATCATCCTCTCGTACACCAACCCTTCTCGTGATAAGTTTGATATATTGTAAATATTCATCTGTAGTTCAATTTCCTTGCCTCCTATATCTTTAGTAAGAGTGTTTTTCAATTAAGTATGTGGTTGAAACATGATACTAAAATTTCTAGCATTCCCAAGTAGCAGTCAATCTCTTCTAGCATATGCTCATGATTCTTTGAACAGTTGTTACTTGGATTTTAGATAATTTGTGGTTGATTTGAGGCAGCAATTCTTCCCCCATCAGGACAAAAAGATGGATCTGAATGCATCGGAAGTAGGACCACAACCGCTTATCATTGTGCCTCTTCTTCGACAAACTTAGAAGATCCCGAGTCTAACCTGGGCCTTTGATTATTAAAACTCTAGGATGGGGTCTTTTATAGCCTTAAGGTTCTTTCAACCAACCTTTATTTCACAAATAAGTCACTCACTGATCTGATCATTATCCCCTCATGCTGACAGTTCAAAAGCCTCAGAAAGTGAAAGCCAAACCTTTCAAATTCTTCAATATGTGGAATTTATCAAAGTAGTTCATCCCCACAGTTAAGGCAGTCTGGGAGATAATTTAGGTTTCAAACATAACTCAGTTGTATGAGAGATTAAAGCTACTAGAATCACCTTTGAGAAAACTAAATAAGAGTGAATTCTATGATATTGAGAAAAGGGCACAGAAGGCAAAGGAAGGGTGGGAAAATGATCAAAGAGACCTGGCTGCTGACCCGAGATCAGTCCTAAAGCAAAGAAGATAAACCGAAAGCAGACTGGAAGCAATCAAAATGGTTGAGGCAGAATACAGGTTTCTGAAGCAAAGAGCAAAAGTAAAATGGCAGAAGGAGGGAGACAGACCCACAAAAACTTTCTACTCATTGCTAAAGACCAGAACCTATGTGAAACACATTGTTACACTGTCAGAAATGGGCAGAGTCATACAAGGAAGAAAGAACATTAAAGATCAACTGGTACAGTTCTTACAGAACCATATAGGCAGAGAAGTGAAATAAGAAAAAAGGATCAACCCGGGGGTGGTCAGCAGTGGATCAGTTTTAACCGTACAACGACAAGGAAGATTGATCAAACCAGTCTCAGACCAGGAAGTGTACAAGGCTTTGAAGAGAATCAAATCAAGCAAGAGCCCCTGACACGATGACTACTCTAGCCACTTCTTCAAAGAAGCATGGGACATTATTGGGAAGGGAGTGACAAAAGTTGTGTAGGGATTCTTCAGTGGTGATATGATCCCTCAAATTTTAGTAGAGCTATTATTAGCCTAATCCTAAAAAAAACACAACCATAGGAGCCAGCAGACTATATACCCATTTCATGCTGCTCGGTCATCTATAAGGTAGTAACAAAAATTATCTGTGAAAGGCTAGGGGAGGTGATGTCTGCACTGGTCTCAAATAACCAATCAGCATTGGTAAAAGGGACAAACATAGTACATAACATCCTGCTGACACAAGAACTGCTACACAAATACAAGAATGGAGATCTAAAGCCAAGCTGTTTGATCAAGATAAACATTTCCAAAGCCTTTGATAGCCTCAACTGGGAGTCTATGTTTGAAGGGCTGAAGATGCTGAAAATACCGGGTGCCTTCTTAGAATTGATCAGGTATTGCATTACCTCTTTCTCTTTCAGTCTATCAATAAATGGAGCTATATCAGAATAATTTGATGGGAAAAGTGGACTCAAACAGGGGCACCAAGTAGGTTCTTCAGAAATGCATCATCCTCTCGTACTCCAACCTTTCCCATAATTAGTTTGAGATATTGCTAGTATTAATCCGCGGTTCAATTTTCTTGCCTCATATTACTTAAGTACAAGATTTATGCCATCAAGAACATGGTCTAAAAATTATACAACATATTCCAACATTCAATCCTTCCCAAGTAGGAAGCAATGTCTTCTAACATGTGCTCTTAATTATTCAAAGTAGAGATGCTTTGATTTATGATATATTGTGGTTGATTTGAGGTAGCAATTCTTCCTTAATTAGGACAAAGAGGTGGATTTAACTACATTTGGGTAGGACCACAGCCGCCCATCATTGTTCCTCTTCCTTGGCAAAGCAAGAAGATCCTAAGTGAAATCCAGGCCTTTGATTGTCAAAGATGTAGGATGGGGGCTTTTTGGCCTTAAGGTTCTTTCAACGAACTTTGGTTTCACATATAAGTCTGTCAATAATACATTATCTTAAAGCTTAATTGGAATTTAGAGATTCTCTATTAGTACTTTGATGAATAGATTCTTCACAAATGCACCAACCCCTCTCATGGTTGGTTCGGGACATTGCCAATATTTTTTGATCAAGTACCTATTTGGAAAAGGATACAAACAAAGTCTGGCATTCTATCTTTCCCAAGTAGCAATCAGTCTCTTTTAGCACGGACACTTGATTCTTTGAACTAGAGTTACTTGGATTTTTGTTAGATTGTGGTTTATTTGAGGCAGCCATTCCTCCCTCATTAGGACTAAAAAATTTGGATTAGAATAAATCTGGTGTAGGACCTTAGCCGCCCATCATTGTGCCTCTCCAAGGTGAAATTAGAAGATTCCGAGTAAAACCAAGACCTTCGATAATTAAAGCAGTAGGATAGGGTCTTTTTTTTTCCTTTAGGTTCCTTAAACCAACCTTAATTTTGTAACTAAGTCAATGATTAATACATTATGTTAAACCTTAATTGGAATTTAGATATTCTCCATTAGTTCTTGGATAAATAGGTTCTTCACAAATGCATTATCCTCAGGCACACCAACCCTTCTCATGGTTAGTTTGAGATATTGCCAATAAATATTCTCGGTTCCATTTCCTTGCCTCATATTGCTTTCAGTATGAGATTTTTTCCATCAAGTACATAGTTGGAAAATGATACAAACTAAGCTTGCATTCAATCTTTCCCAAGTAGCAATCAGTCTCTTCTAGCATGTGCTCTTGATTTTTCGAATTAGAGTTACTTAGATTTCTGATGGACTGTGGTTGATTTGATAGAGCTATTCTTCCTTCATTAGTACAGAAATTTGGATTTTTAATATGTTTGGGAAGGACCACAACTGCCCATCATTCTGCCTCTTCCTCAGAGAATTTAGAAGATCCCGAGTCAAACCCAGACCTTTAATCGTTAAAGTTGTAGGATGGGGTCTCTTTGGCCTTAAGGTTCCTTCAACCAACCTTCATTTCAAAAATAAGTCACTCACTGATCTTTATGTTAAAGATAAATTGGTATTTATAGAATCCCCTTAGTCATTTGATAAATTGGTTCCTCACAAATGCATCATCCTTTCATACACCAAACCTTCTCATGGTTAGTTCGAGATATTGCAAATATTCATCGGTGGTTCGATTTCCTTACCACATATTTCTTAAGTATGACATTTTTCCATCAAGTATGTTTTTAGAAAATGATACAAACAAAGTCTGTTGTTCAATCTTTCCCTATTTGCAATCAGTACTCTTGATTCTTCGTACAAGAGCTACTTGGATTTTTGATAGATTGTGGTTGATTTGAGGCAGTCATTCTTCCCTCATTAGGGAAAAAAGGTTAATTTGGATACATCTAGTCTAGGAACAAAACTGCCCATCATTGTGCCTCTTGCTCAGCGAAGTTAGAAGATCTTGAGTCAAACTAGATCATTAATAATTACACCTGTAGGAAGGGGTTTTTTTTGGCCTCAGGGTTCCTTCAACCAACCTTCATTTAAAAAATAAGTCACTCATTGATACATTATCTTGAACTTTAATGGGTATTTAGAGATTATCCATTTGTCCTTTGATAAATAGTGTCTCACAAATGCATCATCCTCAAGGTCATTGTTAGTTCGAGATATTTCCAATATTCATCCGCAGTTTGATTTCCTTGCCACATATTGATCAAGTACGATATTTTTTCCATCAAGTACATAGTTATAAAATGATACAAATGAAGCCCGACATTTAACCTTTTCCAAGTAGCAATCAGTCTCTTCTAGCATGTGCTCTTGATTCTTCGAACTAGAGTTACTTGGATTTCCGATTGATTTTGGTTGATTTGAGACAGCCATTCTTCCATTATTAGGGGAAAAATAGTACATGAATACATTTCGGTAGGACCACTGCCTCCCATCATCGTGCCACTTACTCAGGGAAGTTAAAACAACTCGAGTCAAACCCAGGGCTTTGATCGTTAAAGATGTAGGATGGAGTCAATTTTTGCCCTAATGTTCTTTCAACCAACCTTGGTCTCATAAATAATTCACACACGGATTCGTTATATTCAAGATTAATTGATATTTAGAGATTCTCCTTAGTCCTTTTATTTATGATAGATTGTGGTTGATTTGAGGATGTCATTCTTCCTTCATGTAAAAAAAATTGGATTTAAATACGTTTGGGCAGGACTATCTCGCCCATCATTGTGCGTCTTCCTCGGTGAAGTTAGAATATCTTGAGTCAAACCCAGGTATTTGATTGTTAAAGTTGTATGATAGGGTCTTTTTTGCCTTAAGATTCTTTCAGGAAACCTTGGTTTCACAAATAAGTCACTCATTAACCGTAATATGGAAGCTTAATTGGTCTTTAGAGATTCCCCTTAGTCATTTGATAAATAGGTTTTTCACAAATGCATCATCCACTGAACACCAACCCTTGTCATGATTAGTTTCGATATATTGCCTATATTCACCTGTAGTTTGATTTCTTTGCCTCATATTTTTTCAGTGCAAGTGTTTTTCCATCACGTGAGAGGTTGGAACAAAATACAAACGAAGTCCGGAAATCAATCTTTCCCAAGTAGCAATCAGTCTCTTTTAGCATGTGCTCTTGATTCGTTGTACTAGATTTACTTGGATTTTTGATAGATTGTGGTTGATTTGGAGCAGCCATTTTTCCTTCATTTGGAAAATAAGTTGAATTTGAATACATATGGGTAGGACCATAGCCGTCTATCATTGTGCCTCTTCCTCGGTGAACCAAGAAGATCTCGACTTAAACAAAGGCCTTTGATTGTTAAAACTGTAGGATGGGTTTTTTTGGCCATAAAGTTGTTTCAACCAACCATGGTTTCACAAATAAGTCACTCACTGATATGTTATTTTGAAGTTTAATTGGTATGTAGAGATTATCCTTAGTCCTTTGATAAATAGGTTCTTAAAAAATTCATCATACTATAACGCACCAACCCTTCTCATGATTAGTTTGATGTATTACCAATATTCAATTGCAGTTCAATTTCCTTGCCTCATATTTATTTTGTACGAGTGTTTTTCCATAAAGTGAGTGGTTGGAACATAATATAAACGAAGTCTGGATTTCAATTTTTCCCAAGTAGCAATAGGCTTCTTCAAGCATATGCTCTTGATTCTTTGAACTTGAGTTACTTGGATTTTCGATAGATTGTTGTTGATTTGAGGCTTCCATTTTTCCTTCATTTTGACAAAAAGTTATATTTTGAATACGTTTGGGTAGGACCGTAACTGCCCATTATTTTGTCTCTTTCTCGAGGTAGTAAAAAGATCCCGAGTTAAACCAAGGCCTTTGATTGTTAGAGTTATTGGATGGGTTCTTTTTTGTCCTTAAGGTTCTTTCAACCAACCTTTGTTTAAAAAAATAAGTCACTCATTGATACGTCATTTTGAAGCTTAATTGGTATTTAGATATTCTACTTGGCCTTTTGATAAAAAGGTTTTTTCTAAAATGCATCAACCTCTCGCACACCAACAATTCTCATGATTAGTTCAGTAGATTGCTCGTATTCATCGGTGGTTCGATTTCCATTTCTCATATTTATTCAGTTCGATTGTTTTTTCATCAAGTATGTGGTTGGAATATGATACAAAATAATTCTAGCATTCAATCTTTCCGAAGTAGTAAATAGTCCCTTCCGGCATGTGATCTTGATTCTTTAAACTATAGTAACTTCGATTTTTGATAGATTGTGGTTGATTTGAGGGTTCCATTCTTCCTTTATTAGGAAAAAAAAGTCAAATTTGAATATGTTTGGGTAGAACCACAACAGGTAAGTATTGTGCCTCATCCTCGGCAAAGTAAGAAGATCTCGAGTGAAACCCATGCCTTTGTTTGTTAAAGCCGTGGGATGGGATTTTTTTGGCCATAAGGTTCTTTCAACCAACCTTAGTTTCCCAAATAAGTCGCTCACTAATAAGTTATGTTGAAGCTTAATTGGTATTTAGATATTCCTCTTTGTCCTTTGATAAATAGTTTTTTCACAAATGTGTCATCTTCTCACACACATACCCTTCTTATGGTTAATTACAGATATTGCAAATATTAATCCATGGTTACATTTCCTTGCCTCATATTGCTTAAGTACAAAATTTTTTCTATCAAGTACTTGGTTGGAAAATGATACAATCAAAGCCTGACATTAAATTTTTCTCAATTAGCAATTAGTCTCTTCCAGCATGTGCTCTTGATTCTCTGAACCAGAATTACTTGGATTTTTGAATGATTGTGGTTGATTTGAGGCTGCCATTCTTCCTCCATCTTGACAAAAAGTTACATTTGAATAGGATTTGGTAGAACCACAGTCGCCCATTTTTGTGCCTCTTCCTCGGCCAAGTTAGAATATCCTGAGTCAAACCCAGGCCTTTCATTGTTAAAGTTTTAGGAGGGGGTTCCTTTTTGGCCTTAAGGTTCTTTCAACCAACCTTGGTTTCAAAAATAAGTCACTCACAAACCTGTTATGTCAAAGATTACTTGGTATTTAGAGATTCTACTTAGTCCTCTGATAAATAGATTCATCACAAATACATCATCTTCTTCTACACCAACCCTTCTCATGATTAGATCGAGATATTTCCAGTATTCATCCGCGGTTCAAGTTCCATACTTTATTTTCTTCAGTACAATATTTTTTCCATCATGTACAGGGTTATAAAATGATATAAAGGAAGCCTTGCATTCAATCTTTCCCATGTAGCAATCAATCTCTTCTTGCATGTACTCGTGATTCTTCAAACTAGAGTTACTTGTATTTCAGATAGATTGTGGTTGATTTGAGACAGTCATTCTCCCTTCATTAGGAAAAAACATAGATTTGTGTAGTTTTGGGTAGGACCACAGTCGCTCGTTATTGTGCCTCATTTTCAGTAAACAAAGAAGATCCCGAGTGAAACCCATGCCTTTGATTGTTAATGCTCTATGATGGGGTCTTTTATGGCCTTCGTATTCCTTCAAAAAACCGTAATTTGACAAAAATCACTTATTGATATGTTATTTTTAACCTTAATTGGAGATTCTTTATAATTCTTTTGATAAATAGGTTCTTCACAAATGCATCATCCCCTCTGACACAGACCCTTCTCGTGGTTAGTTCAAGATATTGCCAGCGGTTAAATTTCCTTGCCTCATCTTCCTTAAGGACAAGATTTTTTCCATCAAGAACGTGGTTCGAAAATGATACAACTAAATCTCATAATTCTATATTTCCCAAGTAGCAATCAGTCTCTTCTAGAATATGTTCTTTATTCTTTAAACTAGAGTTACTTGGATTTTTGATAGAATGTGGTTGATTTAAGGCATTCATTCTTCCCTCATTAGGACAAAAAGTTGAATTTGTATACATTTGGACAAAACAACAGCCGCCATCATTGTGCCTCTTCTTTGGCGAAGTAATAAGATCCCGAATGATACCTAAGCCTTTGATTGTTAAAGTTGCAGGATGGAGTCTATTTTGGCCTTAAGGTTATTTCAACCAACTGTGGTGTCATTTTTCCTCTTCCACGGTGATCTAAGAATATCCCAAGTGAAACCCAGGCCTTTGATTGTAAAAGCTGTAGGATGGGGTCTTTTTGGCCCTATGATTCTTTCAAGAAACCTTGGTTTCACAAATAAGTCACTCAGTGTTATGTTGAAGCTTAATTGATATTTAGACATTCTCTATTGTTCTTTGATAAATAGGTTCTTCTAAAATACATTATCCACTCACTGATACATCATATTGAAGCTTAATTGGTATACAAATATTCTCTTTTGTCCTTTGATAAATAGGTTCTACACAAATGCATTATCCTCTCGCACACCAACCATTCTCATGGTTAGTTCGAGATATTGCAAATATTCATCCGCGGTTTATTTCCTTGCTTTCATATTTTTTAAGTATGATTTTTTTACATTAAGTACATGGTTGGAAAATGATGCAAATGAAGTCCAAAATTCAATATTTCCCAAGTAGCAATCAGTGTAGACTCTTACTCGATGAAGTAAGAAGATCCCGAGTGAAACCCAGGAGTTTGATTGTTAAAGCTGTAGGATGGGGTCGTTTTTGGCCTTAAGGTTCTTTCAAAAAACCTTTGTTTCACAAATAAGTAACTCACTGATATGTTATGTTAAAGCTTAATTGAAATTTAGGGATTCTCATTTGTCATTTTATAATTATGTTCTTCACAAATGCATCATCCTCTCGCACACTAACCATTCTAATGATTAGTTAGAGATATTGCAAATATTTATCCGCTGTTCAATTTCCTTGCTTCATGTTGCTTAGGTACAATATTTTTTCCATAAAAAATGTGGTTGGAAACTGATACAAACAAAGCCCGACATTCAATCATTCCCAAAGTAGCAATCAGTGTCTTATAGAAGTGCTCTTTATTCTTCGAACTAGAGTTACTTGGATTTCCAATAGATTGTGGTTGATTTGAAGCATATATTATTCCTTAATTAGGACATAAATTTGTATTTGAATATGTTAGGGTAGGACCACAGAGGCCCATTATTGTACCTCTTCCTCGATGAAGTAAGAATATCTCGGGTGAAACCCAGGCCTTTGATTGTTAAAGCTGTAGGATGGGGTCTTTTTTAGCCTTAAGGTTCCTTTAACCAACCTTAGTTTCACAAGAAAGACACTCACTGATACGTTATGTTAAAACTTAATTGTTATAGAGAGACTCTTCTTATTTCTTTGATAAATAGGTTCTTCAGAAATGCATCATCCTCTCCAAACCCGCCCTTCTCATGTTAGTTCAATATATTGCAAATATTCATCCACGGTTCAATTTCCTTTCTTCGTATGTCTTAAGTAGGATATTTTTCCATCAAATACATGGTTGAAAAATGATACATATGATCTCCGGCATTCAATCTTTTCGAAGAAGTAATCATTCTCTTTTAGTAATGATGTTGATTCTTCGAACTAGAGTTACTTGGATTTTGATTGATTGTACATGGATATCATAGATTTCCTTCCCTTATAGTCCCTGTTTCTCGGCATAGTAAAAAGATCATGAGTGAAACCCATGCCATTGATTGTTAAAGCTGTAGGACGGGGTTATTTTTTGTCTTAGGGCTCTTTCAACCAACCTTTGTTTCACAAAAAAGTCGCTCACTAATACGTTATCTTGAATCTTAATTGGTATATAGATATTCTTTTTGGTCATTTGATAAATAGGTTTTTCACAAATGCATCATCCTCTCGCACACTAACCGTTCTCATGATTAGATCGAGATATTGCAATATTCATCAGTGGTTCTATTTCCTTAACTCTTATTTCTTTAGTACAAGATTTTTTCAATCAAGTACGTTGTTGGAAAATGATATAAATGAAGCTCGGCATTCAATTTTTCCCAAGTAGCAATCAGTTTCTTTTGGCATGTGCTCTGAATTTTTGAACTAGAGTTACTTGGATTTTTGACAGATTGTGGTTCATTTGAGGCATCCATTTTTCCTTCATTCAGATGGAAATTTGGATTTGAACATGTATTAGTAGGACCACCACCACCCATCATTGGGCTTGTTCCTCGACAAAGTAAAAAGATCCTGAGTGAAACCCAAGCCTTTGATTGTTAAAAATGTAGGATGTGGTTTTATTTTTGGCCTTAAAGTTCCTTCAACCAACCTAAGTTTCACTAATATAATTCACCCATTGATACTTTATTTTGAAGCTTAATTTGTATTTAGAGATTCTCCTTAGTCAATTGATAAATAGGTTATTCACAAATGAACTATCCTATCGCCACCAACCCTTCTCATGGTTAGTTTGAGATCTTACCAATATTCATCTGTGGTTTGATTTCCTTGCCCCATTTTTCTTAAGTATGAGCTTTTTTCCTTCAAGTACATGGTTGGAAAATGATACAAACAAAGTGTGGCATTCAATCTTTCCCTAGTAGCAATCACTTTCCTTTAACACATGCTCTTGATTCTCTGAACTAGAGTTACTTGGATTTCTGATAGATTGCGGTTGATTTAAGTCTACCATTTTTCCTTCATTTGGAAAAAAAATTATTTGAATAAGTTTGGGTAGGACCACAACCCCCATCACATTGCCTTTTCCTCGACGAAGTAAAAAGATCCCGAGTGGAACCCAGTCATTTGATTGTTAAAGTTGTGGGATGGGGTTTTTTTCCCCTCAAGATTCTTTCAATAAACCTCGGTTTCCAAAATAAGTCACTCAAAGATAAATTATATTTAAGCTTAATAAGTATTTATAGTTTCTTATTTTTCCATTGATAACTAAGTTCTTCACAAATGCATTATCCTCTCGCACACCAAGCCTTCTCATGGTAAGTTTGAGATATTGCCAATATTCATTCGTGTTTTGATTTCCTTGCCTTATGTTGCTTAAGTAAGATATTTTTTCCATTAAGTACATGGTTGGAAAATGATACAAACAAATTCCGGCATACAATCTTTCCCAAGTAGCAATCTTTCTCCTCAAGTAGTGCTTTTAATTCTTTGAAATATAGCTACTTGGATTTCCAATAGATTGTACATGGATTTCTTGGATTTCCTTGTCTCATTTTCCCTCTTTCTCGGTGAAGTAAAAATATCCCGAGTGAAACCCTGGCCTTTATTGTTAAAGATGTAGAACGGGGTCGTTTTTGGTCTTAAGGTTCTTTCAACCAACCTTGATTTCACAAATAAGTCACTCACTGATACATTATGTTGAAGCTTAATTAGTATATAGAGATTCTACTTTGTCATTTAATAAATAGGTTCTTCACAAATACGCTATCCTCTCGCACACCAACCTTTCTCATTGTATTCATCTGCGGTTCTATTTCCTTGCCTTATATTGCTTAAGTACAAGATTTTTTCCATCAAGTACGTGGTAGAAAATGATATAAATGAAGCTCGGAATTCAATTTTTCCCATGTAGGAATCAGTCTCTTTTAGCATGTGCTCTTGAATCTTCCAACTTGAGTTACTTGTATTTTCAACAGATTGTGGTTGATTTGAGGCATCAATTCTTCCTTCATTAGGACATAAAGTTGGATTTGAACATGTTTTCTTAGGAACACAGCCACCCATCATTGGGCCTCTTCCTCGATGAAGTAAGAGATCCCGAGTGGAACCCATGTCTTTTGATTGTTAAAGCTGTAGGATGGGGTCTTTTTTGGCCTTAAGGTTCTTTCAACCAACCTTAGTTTCACTAATAATTCACCCATTGATACTTTATTTTTAAACTTCATTTTATTTAGAGATTCTCCTTAGCTTTGATAAATAGGTCTTCACAAATCCATCATCCTCTTGCACACCAACCCTTGTCATGATTAGTTTTGATATATTACCAATATTTACTTGCAGTTTGATTTACTTGCCTCATACTTATTCAATACGAGTGTTTTTCCATCAAGTGGGAGGTTGGAATATAATTAAACGAAGTCCGTCATTCAATCTTTCCCATGTAGCCATCAGTCTCTTTTAGCACGTGCTTTGATTCTTTTAACTAGAGTTACTTGAATTTTTGATAGATTGTGGTTGAGTTGAGGAATTCATTCTTCCTTCATTAGGATAGAAATTTAGATTTGAACAAGTTTTAGTAGGACCACGATTACCCATCATTGGGCCTTTTCCTCGATGAAGTAATAAGATCACGAGTGGAACCCAGGCCTTTTGATTGTTAAAGTTGTAGGATGGGTTTTTTTTAACCTTAAGGTTCTTTTAACTAACCTTAGTTTCACTAGTAATTAACCCATTCATACTTTATTTTGAATCTTAATTGGTATTTAGAGATTCTCCTTAGTCCTTTGATAAATAGGTTATTCACAAATGCACCATCCTCTCGCACACCAACTCTTCTCATGGTTAGTTTGAGATATTACAAATATTCATCCTCGCTTTGATTTCTTTGCTTCATATTGCTTAAGTACGATTTTATTTCCATCAAGTACATGGTTGGAAAATTATACAAACAAAGTCCAGCATTCAATCTTTCCCAAGTATCATTAAGTTTCTTCTAGCATGTGCTCTTCATTCTCTGAACTAGAGTTACTTGGATTTATGTTAGATTGTGGTTGGGCTGATTTAAGGCTGTCATTCTTCCTTTATTTGGACAAATTTTTTTTGATTTGAATACGTTTTGGTATGACCACAGTTGCCCATCATTGTTTCTCTTCCTCGGTGAAGTAAGAAGATCCCGGGTGAAACCCAGGCCTTTGATTCTTAAAGATGTAGGATAGGGTGTTTTTTGTCATTAAAGTTCTTTCAACAAACCTTGGCTTGACAAATATGTCACTCACTGATACATTATGTTGAAGCTTAATTGGTATTTAGAGATTCTACTTTGTCCTTTGATAAATAGGTTCTTCACAAATGCATCATCCTCTCGCACACTAACCCTTCTCATAATTAATTTGAGTTATTGCCAATATTTATCCGAGGTTCAATTTCCTTGCCTCATATTACTTAATTATGATATTTTTTCATCAAGTACGGGGTTGGAAAATGATACAAACAAAGACGGGTATTCAATCTTTCCTAAGTAGAAATCAGTCTCTTCTGGTAGTGCTCTTGATTCTTTAAACCAGAGTTACTTGGATTTTCGATAGAATGTGGTTGATTTGAGGTATCCAATCTTCCTTTATTTGGAAAAAAGTTTAATTTGAATATGCTCGGGTACTACCACTATCATACATCATTGTGCCTCTTCCTCGATGAAGTAAGAAGATCCCGAGTGAAATCTAGGCCCTTGATTGATAAAGCTGTAGGATGGGGTCTTTTTTGGACTAAGGGTTCTTTCAACCAACCTTAGTTTCACAAATAAGTCACTCATTGATATGTTATTTTGAAGCTTAATTGGTATTTAGAGACTCTCCTTGATTATTTGATAAATATGTTCTTCACAAATGCACCATCCTCTTGCACACCAACCATTTTCATGATTAGTTAGAGATATTTCCATTATTATCCAAAGTTCCATTTCCTTTCCTGATATTACTTAAGTAAAAGATTTTTCCATCATTTTCATGGTTGGAAAATGATACAAACGAAGCATGGCATTCAATATTTCTGAAGTTGCAATCATTCTATTCGAGCATCTGCTCTTGATTCTTTAAACTAGGGTTACTTGAATTTTAGATAGGTCGTGGTTGATTTTAAGCTTCTATTCATCCTTTATTGGGATAATTTTTTTGATTTGAATACATTTGGGTAGGACTACAGTTGCCCATCATTGTGCTTTTTCGTCAATGAAGTAAGAAGATCCCGAGTGAAACCCAGGTCTTTGATTATAAAAGTTGTAAGATAGGGTCTTTCTTTTCCTTAAGGTTTTTTCAACCAACCTTAGTTAAAAAATAAGTCACTCATTCATACTTAATGTTGAAGCTTAATTGGTGTTTAGACATTCTGCTTAGTCCTTTGATGAATAGGTTATTCACAAATGCATCACTCTTTCACACACTAACCCTTCTCACGTTAGTTTGAGATATTGCCAATATTCATCCGTAGTTCAATTTCCTTACCTCATATTTCTTAAGTATGACATTTTTTCATCAAGTACGAGGTTGGAAAATTATACAAATAAAGTCCGGTGTTCAATCTTTCTGAAGTAGCAATCCGTGTCATCTAGCATGTGATCTTGTTTCCTTGGACAAGATTTACTTGGATATCTAAAAGATTGTTGTTGATTTGAGTCTGCCATTCTTTCTTCATTTGGACAAAAAGTTGGATTTGAATACGTTTGGATATGACCATAGCCGCCCATCATCATCCCTCTTCCTCGGAAAACTAAGATGATCCTGAGTGAAACCCAGGCCTTTGATTGTTAAAGATGTAGGATGGGGTCTTTTTTGCCCTTAAGGTCATTTGAACCAACCTAGGTTTCACAATTACGTCACTCACTAATACGTTATGTTGAAGCTTAATTGGTATTTAGATATTCTCCTTAATCCTTTGATAAATAAGTTCTTCACAACTGAATCATCCTCTTACACACGAACCCTTCTCATAATTAGTTCGAGATATTGCCAATATTCACAAGTGGTTTGATTTCCTTGCCTTATATTGCTTAAGTACAAGATTTTTTAAACTTAATTATGCATTTGGAAAATGATACAAACAAAGACCGACACTAAATCTTTCCCAAGTAGAAATCAGTCTCTTCTAGCATGTGCTCTTGATTCTCTGAACTACAGTAACTTGGATTTTCGATAGATTGTGATTGATTTGAGCCTTTCATTCTTCCTTCATTTTTAAAAAAGGTTATATTTTAATACATTTGGATAGAACCACAATTGCCCATTATTGTGCCTCTTTCTCGGCGAAGTAAAAAGATCCTGAGTAAAACCCAGGCCTTTGATTGTTAAAGCTGTATGATTGGGTCTTTCTTGGCCTTAAGGTTTTTTCAACCAACCTTAGTTTCACAAATAAGTCACTGGAATTCAAGAAGATCAGCATTGAGGGGACCATGATGAATTCAAGAAGGTTACCAAAAGGAGACCAACAAACAGGCAACCAGAGCCAATGAACCTGTCCGGTGATGAACAATTAGACCCAGAACCTAGTCAAGACGCCAGAGGAAAGGAGGAAATGGGAGGTAACAGTTTCAGTCTTTTATCTGAACCCCCAGATGATTAGTAATATTATAGCTTGGAATCTCAGAGGTGTAAATAGTGAAGTAAAATAAAAAATGGTTAAGGAATTTTTTATGCAGCAGATTGGCATGTTGGGTTTTTTTGAAACTAAAGTGAAGAAAGTAAATGAAAAGCAAGTATGGGACAGAATGAGGCTCAATTGGAACTTAGAAACAAATAGTTCAATTATAGACAGTGGCAGAATCTGGGTTGCGTGGAGGAATGATTACTTTCATATCAAGATACTCAGTAAAGGTGACAAGTGGATAGACATGGAATGCTACCTGAGGGAGATGAATAGGTCTTGCTATATAACCATGATTTATGGTAATAGCCAGCCTAAGGATAGGGATAAATTGTGGAAATTTCTGAAATCAGTGGGGCATAATGACAAACCTTGGTTGCTTATGGGAGACTTCAATAACCCCTTGACCTTTGAGGACAGATTGTGGGGGGGGGGAGCAAAATATTTGTTTGCTCCGTTATGGATGAACCGCTTATCTGATTTGAGAGTTCTTTTAGTTAATTTTATAGTGCTCGAGAAGACGAATCCAACGGTACCAACTAAAATGGTTCTTCATTCCCTTTGTCTCTGTATCCCCAGGGAGAAGCATTTGTAGTGGAGTGTCTGAGAGGTAATTGTAAAGGAGGGATTCAAATTTTCACAGCAGGCATGGTTGTTATTGCACTCCCCTAATTACGAAGGAGGTGCCGATGGAAGATTACACGCACACCTTACGTGATAGGTATGGGGAAGTGTTGACCATCGACCCCACTACTTGTCATAAACACTAAGATAGGTTTATATCTTGAATGTGATTGAGTCTAGGATCAAAACATAACGACGATCATGTTACTAAAATATTCCCCAAGTGCTAGTTGTATATAGTATTAATCTCTTGTGCTTTCGCATGCTCATAGTTGTTAGTAACCCCCCAAAAAAACTGTTTTAGCAATACTAGTTATTCCCATTACGTGGTTAGATTGACGATCCAATCACGGCTGTGTGCAGTTAGCTTCTAGATTCCTAGCATCTCTTTGTACGAGCCTGATCTTCCCACTATCTACCCCATAGGTAGTATAGTAGTAGGAACAAAAGCAACATTATAAATATATATATATATATATTTATCCTTAATAGTCCTCCTCTATGGTTAATTGGTACATCTCCTATTAAAAGGTTGTGCATTTTATTAGCCACATCGAGAGGGAACGAGACACTCGTGCTAACTGCCATGGTCATGTTGGCTTTGTCTGGAATGACACGTGTTATCTGGCATGACAGGGCTAGCTTGGTTTGGCACGAGCCATGCTGTCCGACATGGGCCACCGGTTGGGATCCCCTCCTTGAGCATTTGAATCGGCACGGGCTGTGTGGATCCCAATAGGCCACCAGCCGAATACGTTATTTCCTCTTTTTGAATAGTGCGAGCCATGTATATTCTTGTGGGTCATTGGATGTGAGTCAATTTCCAGACAATTTGATGTTGCGGGCGTGCAAAATGACTCAAGGTGCGGGCTAGAGGTCAAATGCATGTATTTTTTAAGCATTTAAAAAATTATTATTTTTTATTGGAAGATTGCTAGATTTATGTGGGTTTACATAATAAAGGGTTTTGATAACCATTTTTTAGTTTTCGTATCTAAATTCTTCATTTCGTAATCTATTTTGAGTCTAATGGATTTTTGGTCCTTGCGAGCGTCTTGATTCCTTTTTGTGAGCTTAATTCGTAGATTGCTAGTAAGCATTTCAGATTATTTTAGTGAAATCCATTCGAAAGGATGCTAAAAGATTGAAGGCTATGAGCAAAACATGGTAGAAGATAGAAGGGTCTAAGAAGGAAGACAAATTACACTACAAGAAAACACACATATTACTTCACCCATTTTGCCCCGATTTTTTGCCTTTGGCCAAATAACCGAGGTAAAAGGTTCTTTTACCTTGGATCCTTTTTTTGAAGTAAAAAGATATTATTTACCTTGTTATAAAATAATCCGGGTAAATAATATATTTTTACCTTGGTTGTATGGTAGACTAGGTAATGTTACTATAATTCGAAGTAAATAGTTTAACCGAGGTAGGTGCAACGTCAGTAACATGTGTCTGTCCAAGCAGTACTAGTCATTCATGATATTGGTAACATCACATTACTCTTCGGTTTGACCAAATGTCTCACGACTTTGAGAAGCGACTTCGAATATGTCAGGATTTGTTAAGTATATGTTGGTCCTCTGACCAAAGTCAATCATAATTCCCAAAATCTTCTTCCACATTCAAGGTGTCTTTACAAAATCCAATTCCTCATTGTTAAAGGTCGGCAATAGGGATGTGGGTTGTGTGTTAACTCTCCACTCAAATAGAAAGTAAGTATTCCATTTCTAAATTTGTATTTTCATCTTCAAATTTGGGTTCTAGGTTAGTTCAATTGATACAGGAGGACATATTTAACTATTGGTTGATTGAATGTAGGCATTGCATAAGTATATATGGTGGAATTTATGGAAGCATAATAGGTTTTCATTCAAGCACATAAATATATATTATATGTTACTGACGTGTCCATTTTATACCGTTATTTTAGGAAATTTTGGATTCATTTTTGTACACTTTTGTGCTCTATATGTGGCAATTTTCCTTGAAGTTCTCTAAGGAGAGTTAAGAGCAACTTTGTGCTTTTATCACTTTTCTAGAGGATTTT
>JAUOBV010190646.1:0-12042 GCA_032360425.1 Rubia occidens
CATTCTGAGATTAATAATTGATTCAATAGTACTATATACTATATGAAACTAAAGGTGTTTCATAGATACTATATGTATCTAATTATGATTGAATTCCTTTTTTTGTTAATTGTTGTTGTTTACCGCATTAAGTTCCAAAAGCAGGGTTTACCTAATCCACATATCTTATTGTTCATGCACAGGGATGAAAATTTTCCGATAACATAAGACATTGAATTAATTATATCTGCCGAAATGCCTGACAAGACAGAAAATCCTAAGCTCTATGAAATTGTGTCAGATTTAATGATACATGGTCCATGTCATGTTTCTAATTCAATGTAACCCTGTATGAGGGAAGGAGGCTGTTCGAAACATTTTCCAAAGAATTTCATAGAAACGATGACGACTGATGGAGATGGATATCATATATACAGGAGGAGAGATAATGGACGTACATTTGATAAAATGGAGTTTTCTTGGACAATTGATTTGCAAACCCTTATGACCCGATCATCCTGCTTAAGTATAAGGCACACATGTTGTTGAATGGTGTAATCAATCATGGTCAATAAAAAATTTATTCATATACATCAATAAAGATAATGACCGGGTAACTATTACAATATCTTTAGCAAATAGTGATCAATCTGATGATGGGAAAACTTGAGCAAAAGTCGATGGAATTAAGAATTATCAGGATTGGAGGTATGTTCTATCCATTTTTAAGGAAATTAATTATGTGATAATTAATATTTTTTATTTTATTATGTGTTATATTTAATTAAATACATTAAATTTTATGTCCTTGTGAAGCTGTGAGGAGAATATTTTCATTCGATATTCTTTACAGAGGTACTACTTGCGGGTATTGTTGACTTAGGTGAAGGGACCAACATGCTATGAGGACATCCGAACAGTTAATGGTGTCATATACCCAACTTTTAAAGAAGCATGCTATGCTCTCGGATATTTGGATGACGATAAAGAGTATGTTGAAGGGATTATTGATGCCAGTTTATGGGGTTCTGGCCACCGTTTGTGTTTCCTTTTTGCCACGCTTTTATTTTTTGATAGTCTGCCAAGACCCAACCCAGTCTGGGATACAGTATGACATATCTTAGGTGAGGATATCCTCCACAGACAAAGAATGATTGTTCAGATACCATGTATTTATTTTTAATTTAATGGTACGATAATGATTTTCATATAATAATCCTAAATTATATGGTATTTTTTTACGTTTACATTGAGCGATTAAAGTAACTCCTAATTTTCCCATAAGAAAAATTTTATGATTCGTCGACTGAAGGTTTAGTCATTTATTATGTACATTAAATTTAGATCAAGGGTAAATTATTTTTTTAAAGTGATGAATAGAACGTGATTGAATTTTAGTCCAGAATGCATAACTTTCTTGTTACAAGTTGTTGCTCAATGGAATCAAGTTATAGTAATCCAATAGAATATTTCAATTTATTAAACGGCATCAACATCCATTCAAATTCTTAAAAACATGTTACGGTAATTCAATAGGATTCCTCCATTTATTAACCGGTCAACATCAATAAATATTCGAAAACATAACGTATGGTTGAATGGGTGTAATTGTAGGTGGATCTTATCTCGGAAATTTTGTCTATTAATTACACTTTATCATAGTGGACAGTTACTAATGTTACATTTTTAAAATCATATAATATTTATATTTTAATTAATCGTAATATTAACTTCCAAATTAGCACAAAATACTTTTAAAAATTCCATCTTATATATTAAAAATATTTCAAACAAGGTGTAATTTTGTCCAAAATCCTTGTTAGATCACGTGACAGATAGTACTATCAAAAATTAATTTTCGACAATTTGATTACATGAAATTTTAAAACTCTTATATTCACATTATTTCACCATGTCTCACATAACATTCATAATAACTACTATTTATCATCAACAATAAATTGAAAGTAATATATATTTATAAAAATACATGTAAATTTAATTTTATAAATATATATTACTTTTCGCATTATATTTACAATACTGTAAATTAGTAGTCCGTAAAAAGATATCGATAATTAACTATATTACCATGTATAACCTTCAACCTTAAAAATAACATCACGGACAGTTATCCCCTTAATAATTTGTACAAAATAGAAAAACTATTTTGGCACATAGTACATAAAAACTAATGAAGATGGTCCACTTTTCCTCTAAACGGAATTGAAAAAACTTTTACTTAATAAGAATCCATGAAGTTTACCGTGATGGTTTTACTATAATTAAGAGAAATGAATTGTTGATGAAGCGGGGTCATTGCAACGGCTACTTTTATTGTTAAACAAAAGATCCCGGCAAGGTCACGGTCACTGTCGGGTATGGCTACTTTTATTGTCTTTGTTTCCCTTTCTTTATTCTCTTGTTTTGGATGAGAGACTTATAATTCGTTTTTGCACTTAATAAAAAGTTTTTTTCCTAAATGAATATTTTATGTTAGATAGATAGTACAATTTTCATATGTTATTACCTATTTTTGTCATTATAGTATGGGTAGAATAAACACTCAGGCCGAATTATTTTCATTTTCCCCCAAAATATAACATCATGAAATGTGTTTAATTTCAAAACAATCCACTTCAGGGAAAGCAAGGCTGTTAAGAAAAGAAATCATGAAGCATAAATGATTTATTACTTATTTCATTATAAAATTCACTGTAAAGTTTACCTATGTGGTTGGTAGTGAGTTTTTATCCCCAAGATCAGTTTAAAGTGCCTTGCACAAGCCATTTGCGGTCTTTCACTAATGCAATTGCAAAATTCAGAAACCAATGCATATGAATGATATCTCACATTGTAATATTTCATTTTTGGCATTGAGGTTCCCTTCTATATTGTCACAGCTCCGGCATTGAGGTCTTCCAATTAGTCTTTTGCATCACCTTCAATGAACGATCAACTAAGTGGTATTGAGATCTTTCAATCAGTCTTTTGCATCACCTTCGGGATTCTTCTTTAATTTGAAGCAACAATGGAATCCTAACACTATTGACGCAGTACCTCTTCTAAAAAACACAACAGTTGACTGTGAATGTACAAATATAAACTATATTTGTGCTTCTACTGATCCTTCGGTTGTTATTACAGGAAGAGTATAAATTCAGAACACATAATTTATTTTATTTATTTTGAAAAATAGACGCTCATGAAACATTTTTTATTGCATAGAAATACCATGATCATTACGGAACACCAAAAGTTGATACAGTGGAGTGGAATGGCTTTTGGACTATTAAACTCTTCTATGGAGAAAGAAGCCAATTCAATCCAATCAAGGTTGTTAAGAAATGATATTATGAACCAGAAGAGACAAAGATTATGATTAGCAAAAGATAAGGGTCATAATGCAGTCACATAATTTTAGTATTGGGACGCCATCGTCGTGCCTATCAAAAATAGTATTTATAAACCCCAGTTGCGTCTAACTACTAGAAAGTAGATAGTAGCAAGTCGGGGTCGTCAAAAAGGAAAAAAGGGTTTTATCAAGTGTTAAGCGTGATCAAAAGCAAATAAAGATATTACTCTACATGTGTGGTAACCAAGTTGGGGGGGTTTTATATTAGAAAACACTATGACTACTTTAAATAGCTAAATTAAACAACACTTAGAGAAAACCATATAGCTACGAACACACT
The DNA here is from genome assembly GCA_032360425.1 of Rubia occidens. Lineage (NCBI taxonomy): Eukaryota > Viridiplantae > Streptophyta > Magnoliopsida > Gentianales > Rubiaceae > Rubia > Rubia occidens. The sequence continues at coordinate 3,675 of JAUOBV010190646.1, forward strand.
AGCACAAAAGATGTAATTAAGATGACAATGAATTTTGGGCGCAATAGATGCTAACTAGTCATCGAATAATCATCCTATTTTTATGCAATAATCACATATTGTGGAGAATATGTGAACACATTTCGGGTTAAGATATTTCTCGCCTTTCCTCGATAATATTCACAGTAGGCGATCGGCGCCACAAAATAACCCTTACCCTTGAGTCACCCTAGACGATCCGAATCATAGACTTCCTGAGAATAGAAATACACATGGAGAACCAATACAACTAACACAATATCCTACATGCGAGAAATATTGGGATAGTACAAATATATCTACTAATAACAACAACGAGGATTGACCTTCATGCTAAGCGTTATTAGTGAGCCACATTGATAATTAGTCAAACCCATTCAAGTTCATCTCAAATCTAATAAATTTCATCAATCAATAATCATAATTAGTTGTCACACCTAATTATAACCTAGCATAAACTAACGTAATCAAATCGACAAAAAGTCAAAGTCTTCTGGGTTTGACCAAAAACCTAGCAAATAATTAACCCAAAATCATCAACTAGTTGATCATCCTAGTGTAAATCATGCATTAACTAAAAAAAATCATGAAATATACTTGATAATCAAAGCATAAAATAGGAGAAATCAAATCTCACAAATTCATACTAGAAATGCTTACCAATTGCAACTAAGAGTTTATTTAGTCTACATTAACTAAACCCATAACAAATCTACAAAATTCCATGGTAAACATTGAAGAAAATATGAAAAGTTGAAAATATTAGGGTTTTTCTGGAGAGAAAATCGGATAAGATGAAGATTGGGGGAAAGAGAGGCTGAAAATGACTTAAATCTGCAGACCAGGCTGTCTCTGCACTGTGGGCCACATGGCTTGTCAGCGGTGCACAGATCATGCACTGGATGAGCCCATTTCATTTTTTCTTCGCTGTGGGCCGTAGACCTGCCTTAGAGGAGCTGTTGCCTCCACTTCCTTGCTTCGCCACGGGTGAACCGCTTATCCGTTTTACGAGTTCTTGTAGTTGATTTTATATTGTTTAACAGGAAGATTCCAATGGTACCATACTCAAATTCTGGTTCTTCCTGAATAATTCCCAATAAATTGGGTCAAACTCTCGGATCACAATTCATCCGCTTCTTTGTCTTCCTTCTTCGACCCTTTTATCTTCTACCATGTTTTGACTTGTGGCCTTCAATCTTCTACCATACTTGCAAATGGCCTTCACTAAAATACTCCAATGTGCTTACGATCAATCTACAAATTAAGCTCACAAAAAGGAATCTAGATGCTCGTAAGGATCCAAAATCCATTAGACTCAAAGATGGTTACAAAATGAAGGATTTATATACAAAAACCAAAAATGGTTATCTAAACCCCCTTATAATGTAATCCTAGCTAAATCTAGCAATCTTCCAACAAAAGGTAACAAAAGAGTTGTTAAATTCTTCGGAAAATACATGCATTTGACGGTTCATCAAGTATTAATGATGTTTCACTCATTTGATTTTATTATCACAATAAAGTCTATCAGCTAATTGCAGTGAACTTGAATTCTCGGCTTCAGCTTAAGGTGACTTTTGGAATTGAAGATTCTGTTCGAAAGTATAGTACATCCATCAGCCATCAACGAGCACATATGAATGACATTTAAAACTATAAGATTTTAGTGCTGCTATACTATAGTAAGAAAGATTCAAATATTTTCGTATTCTTGCACTTTATTTAACTATGAGCTGGAATATTACCCTTTCTACGTGTTACCTTTTCAGTATCTACATCTCCAGCACTGATATTTTCCCATTGGTCGTGTGCATCATCAATTAATGATGAAATCATTGTTGAGGATTCTTCTTCAATATGCAATCAGTAAAAAAATCCAAACACTATTGACTCAATACCAGCTCTAACTAATACACTTAGAGCTAGTGAAGTTGGGAATAAAAATGATACTTATGTTTCTCATGAGCCTCCGGTCCTAAGTGCAAGTAACATTTTTTTACACCAACAACATTTTTATTTCCTTTAAAAAAATCAAAATCCCTACAATAGCAGCATCACTAGTGTTTACATTGCTGTCTGTTTAATGCAATAGTGAAAAATATTGCAGTGCTTTCCAATGACCAAGAGAGACAATCTGGGATGTTTGATGGATTAAATGTTTCAAAAAAGAAAAGCATGTCCTTCAATGTTAAGTAACTATTGTTTCAATTTCCAAAAACTTGTTTGAAGAGAGTGAAAATTTAGTTCAGGATACATATGGAACTACGGATTCAGACCAATTAATGAACTGAGAACTAAAATATATTATAATCAGTATAGCACTCAATTGTTAACTTATATATTCTAACATTTAAAGAATATTGTGATATTGCCGATACAACTTGGTAGTGTGAATATTGTGGTGCACTTTTTTGGTATGACAAAAAGGTTGACTATTACATTAAAGGGAAGTCCCGACCTCAGTTCTAATTGTGTTGTATGCAGGGAAAAGTACAGCTTTCACTATTACGAGATCCTCCAACATTACTAAATGAACTTCTTCACGGAAAGATTAATGGAGTAAAAAGTTTATTGAAAATATTTAAGCCTACAACTTGTTATTTTCGTTTACATCTCTTTGTGGAAAGGTTGATTCTTCCATCAATTCACAGAGAGGTCCCCCGTGGTCAGAACTTTCACAGAATTGGCAATCTACAGCAGAGTGATAGAGAATCTCCAAAATTTATACAACTCTATATATAAGATACCGATAACGAAGTTACTAATAGATTATCTTAAATCTGGTATGATAACAAGAAGATAAATTTTCAGAGCAACTGCATCACTAATTAGATTTTGAACATAAATGTTTCTAGATGACAAATTCGGTAATTTTTAAATGATTTTACGTTAATTGAAATTGATCAACGATTCAAATTGAAGTCATTATTACTGTATTCTAACATATTTCAATAATACATCCTAATGCAATCAGTTTAATCAGGGAGAATTTTATGTTATTCAGAATAGTGGAATTAGTTCATATTCATTACGTACCAGTACTCAATAAATAGCAATCAAGGAATAGGTCAAAGACCAATGTAGATGACTCTGACAGGACTTATTAGACATCGAGGAAATGGTCGAGGTTAAGTATCATGGAAATTTTAATTTTCGTATTCAGGGCAGAGCTGATGAGCCTATCACTGTGATGTTGTCAAGGAAATTATTTCAACAAATTTTGGTTGATGCTTACATGATGATTGGGTCAGAGAGGATTTCCTACATTAGAAATAATCAAAATAAATTTAGATTAGATCTTTATAAGAACTTGGTTGAGGACACATACAAAGGAAGTTAAGAACCATCAAAGACCGATCAACGCATTCTCCTTCCATAATATTTTACGGGTGGTGAACGATATATGCTACGGACCTACCTTGACGCTATGGCTCTCTGTAAGTTGTTTGGGTATCCATATTTGTTTATTAACTTTACCTATAATCCTAACTTGCCACAGATGACCAAATTTTCAAACAAGAAAAGTCTTAGACTTTGGATAGGCAAGATATTCTATGTTGTGTGTTTAAATTGAAATTGGACCAGCTATTGAAAGACATATGAAGAGAAAATATTTCAGGTCATGTACAAGCAAGCATGTTTTATCATATTTATATTACTGAAGGCTATCTTCGACGTTTTGTGTACAATGTTTGATTATAGTAACTGCATTATAAATGAAAGTATTCAAAATATTGAATAAATTTCCATTTAAAATGAGATGATTTGTTATAGCCTACAGGGAGGAAAAAAAGTTATATGAATATTTATTTTAGTATTTTTGGTATTCATATAATTATTTTTATTTTAATATTGAATCATTCTGGCATTAACAATTGATTTAATAGTACCATAAACCGTATTAAACTAAAATTATTTCATATATACTGTATGACTAATTATGACCAAATTCCTTTTTTTGTTAATTGCAGTGGTCTATACCTTTGAGTTCAAAAAGTGAGGTTTACCTCATGCACATATCTTATTGTTCCTACATAGGGATGATAAGTTTCCGACAGCAAAAGATATTGAATTGATTATATCTGTCCAGATACATGACAAGGCAGAAAATACTAAGCTCTATAAAATTGTGTCAGATTTAATGATACATTGTCCATGTTATGTTTGTAATTCAAGGTCACATTGTATGGGGAAGGGAGGGTGTTCGAAACATTTTCCAATTAATTTCATTGAAACGATGAATATTGATGAAGATGGATATCATGTATATATGAGCAGAGATAATGGACGTACATTTGAGAAAATGGAGTTATCTTGAACAATCGATTTGTAGTCCCTTATATCCCGACCCTTCTGTTTAAGTATGAGAAACACATTAATTTGAATGGTATAATCAATCTTTTTCGAGAAAAAATATGTTCAAATACATCAATAAAGGTAATGACCGGATAATTGTCACAATGTCTCGAGCAAATGGTGTTCAATCGGAAGTTTGGCTGAATCGAGCAGAAGTTCATGGAATTAATAACTATTACGATTGTAGGTATGTTAAATGGATTTCTAAAAAAAATAGGCTATATTTATTATTTACTTATATGTTTTAGATTTAATTAAATACATAATATTTTCTTGTTGAACATGTGCATGTATATATCTCCTTGTGAAGCAGTGTGGAGAATATTTGCATTTGATTTTCATTAAATAAATCCTTCCATGGAAATATTAACTTTCCATCTTCCAAATGAGCAAAATATTGTCTTTCAGAATGAGGATTCGTTTGAGGATGTCATGGGAAGAAATAGAATCGATCGTTATAAATTCTTAACAGGTTATGGGAGAAAGCTAAGGAATTCCCATGAAATTTGTATGGAATCAAAAGGATATAACATGGACTTTAAGGAAGAGAGGTTTTTCTCTAGGTAGAATTCACGATGTTCCTCCCAGTTAGGGAGAGAATTACTACTTGGGGATGTTTTTAAATTAGGTGAAGGGACTAACATGCTATGAGGACATCCGAACAGTTAATGGTGTCATATACCCAACTTTTAAAGAAGCTTTCTATGCTCTCAGATATTTTGATGACGATAAAGAGTATATTGAAGGGATTATTGATGCGAGTTTATGGGGTTCTGGTCACTATTTGGGTTTTCTTTTTTCCATGCTTTTATTGTTTGATAGTCTATCAAGACCTTATCCGGTCTGGGATACAGTATGGCATATCTTAGGTGAGGATATCTTGCACAGTCAACGTATGATTTTTCAGATACCAGGTATTTATTTGTAATTTAATGGTACTATAAAGGTTTTCATATGATAATCCAAAATTATATGGTACTGTATTTGTTTTACTTTTACATTGAGTGATTAAAGTAGCCCCTAATTTTCCTATAAGAAAAATTTTATGATTCGTCGACTTAAGGCTAAGTCATTTATTATTTACACAAAATTTAGTTCAAGGGTAAATTATTTTTTAATCTAATGAATATATGTGATTGAATTTTAGTCGGGAATGCATAATTCTCTTTTAACAAGGTGCTGCTCAATGGAATCATGTTATAGTAATCCAATATAATATTTCCATTTATGAAACGACATCAACATCCAATCAAATTCTTAAAAATTATGTTATAGTAATCCAATATATTATTTCCATTTATGAAACAGCATTAACATCCATTCAAATTCTTAACAATCATGTTACAGTAATTCAATAGAATTCCTCTATTTATTAATGGGTCAACATCAATTAATATTCGTTGACTAAACATATGGTTGAATGGGTGTAGTTGTAGGTGGATCTTATCTCAGAGATTTTGTCTCACATGCCATTTATAATACCTACTATTTATCATAAATAATAAATTGTAAGTAATAAATATTTATAAAATTAATGTAAATTTATTTTTATAAATATATTTAACTTACCTCATTATATTTACAATACGTTAAATTAACAGTCCACAAAAAGATATCGATAATTAACTATATTACCATATATGAGCTTCAACCTTAAAAATAATGTTGCGGACAATTATCCCCTTTGTAATTTGTAGAAAATAAAAAAATGTTTAGGTACATAGTATATAAAAACTAATGAAGACAATCCTCTTTTCCATGTAAAAGTAATTGAAAACATTATTACTTAATAAGAATCCATATAGTTCAGTATGATATTTTTACTATAATCAAGAGATAGGAATAGTTGATGAAGTGGAGTGATTGCAGCACCCAGCTTTAAACAAAAGATTCCGGCTCGGTCACGGCTCGTGCTCGGCCTTAAATATTCCGGTGAGGTCACGGTTGAGTACGGCTTCTTTTATTGTCTTTTTTTCCATTTTCTTTATTCTTTTTTATTGAACGAGAGCCTTATAATTTGTAATTGCACTTAATAAAAATAATTCCTTAGTGTTTTATGTTAGATAGACAGTACAAGTTAACAGTTAGAGTGAAATTGGATATAAAAAGTTGTATCAATAATTTCATACCATAATATGTTATAATTGGAAAATTGATGATCTGATTTATCCATCGAGATGTAGTTAGAGGTGTCAATCAATCTCAACCAAATACTAAATTAACTTCAAACTAAAAAAAAAAAGTAACACCAATTTAAATTCGGCAACCATATAAAAAATACTCCACTTATAATATTGAACTTAGGTCAACTAGTCATTATTATGATTGATTCTCTTACTATCTTTTTTGCACTATAAATATTTCTGACACCTTAAAAAGAATCAATTAACGAATTTTAATTACTTTTGACTCTCAAAATTTATTCTATTATAAAGATATAACTTCCCTTTATATTTGTGAAATATTTTCATTTTTTAAAATTTCATAAATCACACATATTGTATTGGATATTTAATGAATTGGATTTTCTTAATGTAATTATTTTTATGTTAGATAGAGTAAAGTTTAACAGTTAGACTTAAGTTAGAGATATGAATGTAGAATTTTAATTATTTAATTGTCTTGCAATAGAAAATGGGAAATTTTCATTATCATATCAATCACATTAATTATGTAAGCTACCCATTGAGTGGTTGATTTACGTGTTAGTAAATCTCCACCAAATAATAGTTTAACATTTAAAACATCAATTATCCTTGATTCAAATTTGATGCTCTTTCAGGAATTGCACATGTAACGTTAAATGTAGTCTAACTAGTCATTATTAGAATTGATTACCCTATTGTCTTTGTTCTATTATAAATGTATTCAAAAGATTAGAATGAATGAATCAATTGAGGAATTCATATTTGACTCTAGAAATTAAACATGTTCATAATATGAAAATTTCGTCGTAAAGCCATTTTAGTTCATGACAACCCTGATCTGGATTGAAATTTAGGTTACACTATTATGGAGATGAGAAGGAGTAAGTTTTATTCCAAAGCGCAGGAAGCCATGACCGGGAAAGAATTTCCCCCAATTTTTAAGCCGTACATTCCGCAAACTAGTCGGAAAATTCTGGTAAGTGGTCACTACTCTTCCCTTGAAAATCTATTATTCAAATTTGCCCCTTGATGATTTGGGGTATGTGTGTAACATTCACATTTTATTTTTGACAAATTAAAATAATGTGACATCGATATTTGAAATAAGTTATCAAACCCTCTACTGAAGGATAGGGTGACTACTCAAGAATCGTTCTTAAAATTTTTATTGTGTGGAGAAACAAACTGAATTGATAAAATTTATATTTAATTGGATTTTTTTCAAATTTATAGTTAAATGCCAAATTGAGATCTATTCTTTTAAGAGGGCTATGTTTAAATTTGTTTTCATAAAGAATCATTATTTGTGTTATATAGTATCGCTTGAGTTGATTTATTTGACTAGTCTCACCTTTTATGCTACAGTGATTTCAGAATGTTATTTCTTATAGTACCTTTTAACTATAAATTAAATATAGTATTATTAATTTTTTATTTTTGAAAGTATATTCAACTTAAATTAGTCAAAATGTGATGATTAATTTTCTTTATGGCAGAGATTTCCTTATACCTTTACAAGGCATGTGGATGGAATTTTGCCACAAAAACTATTTTTGAAGGATCGATACAATAACACTTGGAAGGTTAAAGCTGACAAAATTGAAGGTCAAATATGTATCGTCGATGGTTGGTCGACATTTGTCAAACAGAGCTTAGTGGTGTTGGGGGATGTTATTGTTTTTCGATATGATGGGGGTCATTTATTTTACGTGACTATACTAGGATTGGATTTTTACGTAAAGAATGGAGCTGGAAGATTTATTCTTGATGTGAAGGAAAAAGAATTGGACGAGGGGGACCAAGAATATGATGTGCAAATTGAACATGATGTTGAAATTAACAACTCA
>JAUOBV010190750.1:0-12042 GCA_032360425.1 Rubia occidens
ATATATTAATTTATATTTAGGGTCAAAGTTTGTAAAGTTTGACTTTGAAAAAGCAAATAGGAAGTTTAAAGTGGGACAGAGGAAGTATATTATATCCTTACTTAACCATGTGTTTACCATCCAAAGTATGGTTCCATATCCATCGATCTTAATGTTGAGAGACAATAATCCTTGATAAGGAAAGGATGAGTGCAGATTCTTCTTGGCTTAAGGTGTTTTTGAATAAGCTTTGCATTCCATAGAGTTCCATTCATCGCCACAAGATGACAAACGTTTTATCTTTTAGGAATATTTCTAGCAGTGATATAGGCTTTTGGTTCTCTACTCTTGGCATTCATAAGCCATTTTAAATATTTTGTATGTCCCTACTCCAACTCTTCTTCGAATGCCCTTGAACAAAAAAAAGAAAACTTATTCCCGCTAAGATTTATCTCCATGCATACAATGGACCCCAACCAAATTTTGTACATAAAAAAATGGATGATTGGCAGTATTTAGCCTTCAGAAGCTAGGCTACAATGGAATTTGGATTAACCAACATACGCAACATTGCAATGTTGAAACTTTAGGTCTTTAAAACCTAATATACCCATTCCCTTTGAAAATTAAAGTATTGGTCCATTTATCCAGTGAATCCTTTTATTCTGAGACGTGGTTCCAAAACAATATCGTCTATACAGTGCATGAATGTCATTTATGAGTTTGTCGGGCAGAATAAAACATGACAAATTGAAGTGGGGATAGCTTTCCAAACTGATTTAATTAGGACCTCCTCCGCTCCTTTAGATAGTTGTTTGGATTTTCAGCTCTCCACCTTAGCCCATATTCTGTTCTTGACTCTTTCAAGTGCATCCGTTTTTTATCGTCCAAAGACTATTTGAAGAACCAAGTACTTTTCCTTGGTTAAAACTTCATACATATGCACAATATTGATATTTTCATGGTCAACAGTGTTTGGACTGAACATAATTGATGATTTATTAACATTTTTCTTCTGCCCCAAAGTTTCCTCATATGTTGTCAGAATACTTCTTAACACAAGGGCTTCTTGGGGGGTTGCTCATCCTAATATCAACTTGTTATATGCAAATCGAAGATGTGATAGTGTCGTGCATTACTAGGAATCTTCATTCAGTTTATCTTTTTGTCTCTAATCCCCCTTGTATCATTTGGTAAAAGACCTCGCTGGAGAGGATCAAAAGATAAGGTGATAGATGATCCCCTTGTCTTAGATCCCGAGTTGGTAGAAATCTTCCAAAACATTTTTTCAGTCAGCATGAAGGAGAAACACATTATAGATATGCATATTTCAATTAAGTTGGTGAACTCTTGATTGGATCTCTTCTTTCTTAGGGTCATGAGTAGGAAAGGCCAATCATTTTGTCAAAAGTTTTTCTCATGTCCAATTTTATTGACAGTTGACCCTTTCACCTGGTTGTCCTTCTTTTGATGTGGTGATGTGCTTCAGTAGAAATGATGATGTTCGAAATTAGTCAATTTTCACAAAAGCACTCTGATAATTTGAAATCAAGGTATCCAAAGCCATCTTAAGCCTGTTAGCTATGCATTTAGAGATGATACGGTAAATCACATTGCATAAGCTAATAGGTCTAAATTGTTATATTTTCGTTGGCTTCTACACTTTTGGAATGAGGACAATATTTGAATCATTTAGTGAGTGCATTGGTCTGCCATTATTCAAATACTGGTGTGCCTCTTGAGTAACCTTTGGGCCCACGATGTCCACTAGTGATGAAAGAAGGATAGAGGCATTTCATCTGGACCTTGAGAATTTTTTTGGTGCCATGTCTTTTATAGCAACATGTATATTACTCGGGGTGTAAGGCCTTGGAAAGATTGTATTCATAGTAGGGGTGACTCTATTTGGGATCATTTCTACTAAGTGATCAACAATAATTGGGGACACGTGCGAGCTGTTGAAAAGTGAATGAAAGTGCCTCTTGATAATTGTTTCCATATCATTTTCCTCTGTGCACCATATTCCTTGATTTTCCTTGAGTCCATGAATGATGCTCTTTTTCCCCATTTATTTTCAAAATAATGGAAAAATATTGTGTTCCTGTCACCCTTTTCAAGCAAGGTTGTTTGGTTCTTTGCTTCCACCATTCTTCCTCCATGTCAAGATGTTTTTCCAATTTGAATTTTAGTTCCGCCATTTGTTCTTTGACCACCGCAGTAAAAACACCTTGTTGAGTTACACTAGTTTGTTTGTGAGTTGATCTGTAATCTTGTGTTGGTTATGAAATTCAGATTTGGCCCATGACAACGAAGAACTTGAACATTCTTTTACTGTTGAAGGAAAATTTGGTGCTATACTATTCCAATAATCCCTGACCATATCCTTAAATTATGGGAATTGAATCCAGTAGTTCTCAAAACATAACGACCTGTGATGTGGTAGATTTGATGGTCCTTGTGATTTTCCCCTTAATTTGAATGATTTCGGAACGTGACCAGAGTGTTGCTGTTAGAAAATCGTTCATCCAACTTGAGTTTGCTACAACTATATCCCAATAAGCCTTCAAGGATCTTTTCAGTTTCGAAACCATGTAAATTTATACCCCTTATAGCCTTAGTCCATCAAATTGCATTGACTTAGTGCTAGTAAAAATCATCTATTTGGCGTGACTGTAATATTTTTGCACTTTGAAATTCATCTTGATGCAAGACCTCATTGAAGTCCAATATATACAACCGAGGATGGTTTGGCCTGTTACAAAGTATAGAAAAAGTTTGCCAAAATTGTGGATGTTTATTTGTGTCAGGTTCGCCATAAACACACGTACAACACCAAAGTAAGTCAGCGTGTTGTTCTTTAACATTAAAATTAATGAAATTAGAAGAGTAGCTCAAAATGGAAATTTCTAAATCTTTATTACAAAACATTGCGAGTCCCCTTGATTTTCCATTAGAGTCTACAAAAACTTCATGCAAGTATAAGGAATCTCTTTTGTAACATGTAATGGGAACAAAATTTTGTTTCAGATAAAGCTGACTATTGTGGAGAAAACTTGCGAAAAATGTGCTTCAAATGTCTGCTTACTCGAAAGTGTGAAAGCCCCCATCAATTTCAACTTAGAAGACTCATAGTTGTCTGCAAGATGGGAATTTTTTAATCAGATGTGAGTGGGTCTATAGAGAATTGCATACATTCCGAGAAAACAAAAGGTACATCCATTTCAACATATTTTTTTAAACTGCATCAATTTCATCTTCACTCTACCCATTCAAAAATTTGTTTTTTCGATTAAAGAGAGTAAGTTGGGCCTTTGAGGAAGAATATGTAAGGAACAAAGGAGTTTCGCAAGGATTTAATGGACAATTCTGCTTCAGTTATCTTGAATGTTTAGAATTCGAGAGGGAGAAAAAAGAAGAAGAAATACAGAGAAAAAGAGAGAAACAATTGAGATCAGTTCCTAACCGTTAACTAACCTTTACAATTCACAAACTTTATACTTTCTTCCTAACAGATACATTGAATTATAACCTCCTACCCAACAGCCTCTTCGTGTTCTTAAGCTGACACTGATACCTTCTTTGTGTCAATTCCCATTCTACCCTTGGGCTAAGAATGATCTCTTGACAATCCCCAGTACTAATCTTGAGCTTGTCCGAAGCTAAACTTCTGAATGTTGGAAACTAATTTTGAATAAAATTACAGTCCTCCCAAGATGCGTCTTCAAGGGGATGATCCTTCCATTCTACCAATCATTGAGAAATATGAACTCTTGAACTTTCAAATATTCTTCTTTGTAATATTCTTTGAGGCTCTAAGACCAAAACTTCCCCTTCTTCAAAGTCTTGTTCTTATGTACTGGCAACTGGTGTAGTGCTAGTAAACTTTTTAAGGAGCGACACATGAAACATAAGGGAGGACTCGACTTGTATCAGGTAATTTTAATTGATATGCCACCTCTCCAATTCTCTTGATTACCTGATATGGTCCGAAAAATTTAGCAGCAAATTTATTGTGTCTGTTATCTTGTAGCGATTGCTTCTTATACCTATGAACCTTCAAAAATACCCAATCATCAGTTTCAAAATGCATTTCAATTCTCCTTTTATCTGCATAAATTTTCATCTTCTCATGTGCTTTCTTTAATTGCATATGAAGTTTTTGATCAATAGCAACCCTAACCATATATCATTAGCAACAGGTATAAAAAAAGTCATTGAGAAAACCCAGTGGTAAATTCAATGGCTTTATCTCAAACAATGCCTCATGAGGGTACATATCAGTGCTAACATGATGGTTGGTATTATACCACCTTTCTGCCATGCTCATCTAATCTTTCCAGCTGTAAGGGTGATCTCCATAGAAACATCTAAGGTAGCATTCCAACTCCTGATTTACCCTTTCCGTTTGTCCATCATTCTATGGATGATAAGCTTTGCTGCACTGTAATGTAACTCCTAATTTCTTAAAGAATTATTTCCAAAAAGTACTAGCAAACAGCTTGTCCCTATCCCTTTTAATGCTATCCGGAGCACCATGTAATTTGTAAACTACATGCATAAACACAGTAGCTACTTGTTTAGCTATAAAGGGATATGATAAGGGAATAAAATGTGAAAACTTGGTTTATATTTCAACCACCACTAGTATAGTGTCAAAATATTGAGAATTAGGAAGTCTTTCTATGAAATCCATAGTAATTTGTTTCCAAGCCTGTGTAGGTATAGGTAGGGGCTGTAACAATTCGGGACTTCCACAATGTTCCACCTTATCTCTTTGACAAGTGTCACACGACTTCACAAAATCCAACACATATTTTTTAACATCAGGCTAGTAAAACATTGTGATAACCCTTTTAATTGTTGCATTCTGTCCCGAATATCCACCCTCTGTTGAAGAATGCATAGCCTGTAAGATTTTTTTTCTAACATCTCCAGTTTTCCCCACATAAATATTTTTTTGTTTCTGTAAAATTCCACTTACATAGCTGTATTCAATACTCTGGATAGTACTTATGACTATGTTGCTATAATTTATTGCACCTCTTCATCTTCTTCATAACTATGTTCAATATTTTGAATCCACGTGGGAATTATTATTGATTTGTTAATTTCTCCCCTTTTGCAACATAATGCCCCAATCATTGTTCTGCATCTAAGTTTGAACCATATTTCCCAATCATTGCTGAATATATGCATTTTGCTCCATGCCAATTACTGAATCTTGATCACTCTTCTTTTGCTCCCTCTGATAAGAACTATTATTTTCCTGATGTAATTGATCTGTACCAAGTTAAGTGATCCAAAAACTGTTATCCCCTTTCTGATCAAAACTTTTTATGATCCTAAAGGCCCATTAATGACAAATTCAGTTAAATCTTCCACCCCATTTTTATATGCTCCTACCTCATGATCCCAGATAGTGCAGGTAGAAATTAACTGATAAATGTGGTCTTTTTTTATACCCTCCTGCTCTGGCTTTCTTGATAAGGCATCAGCCAATATATTAGTTTTCCCATATTTGTATTGAATTTCAAAACTTAAACACAAAAGCTTAGTGATCCACTTATGTTGAATAGCACTATGCAACTTCTGATTTAATAAGTATTTAAAACTTTGATGATCACTCTTAATGATAAATTTATTCCCCAACGAATAGTGCCTCCATTTCTCCACATTCATTACCAAACTTAGTAATTCTTTCTCGTAAGTAGGTAGCCTTTTATTCTTCTTACAAAAAGATTTTCTTAAGAAAACAATCATCCATGCATATGTTTCTACAATGAAAGGTCTCTGAACATCTGGTATCCTCAGAATTGGTGTTGTGATAAATTTTTTCTTTTATAGTTCAATAGCCTAAGTTGCATCCAAAGTCTAAGTAAAGGAGTTTTTTTGCAAGAAAATCATGTAGTTGTCTGAAAATAACACCAAATTTTTCGATGAATCTCCTATAATAGCCGACAAGTCCAAAGAATCCTCTTAGTCCCTTGATTTTTCTTGGTTGAGGCCAGTTCACAATGTTGTTGATCTTTTGCTCATCCATCTCCACATTTTTTTCAGAGATAATGTGTCCTAAGTACTCCACTCTCTTTTGAGCAAATACACACTTAGATTATTTAGCATATAACTGATTTGATCTCATTTGCTTTAATACCTCTTTGACCTGATGAGCATGTTCAATCATAGTCTTGCTAAAGACTAGAATATCGTCAAGGAAGACTAAATCAAACTTCCTTATAAATGGATGAAAAAATCATTTCATTAATGCTTGGAAAGTTTTCAGGGCATTTGTTAGTCCAAACAGCCTTACAAGAAATTCAAAATGACCATGATGAGTTCGGAAGGCCATTTTATAGACACGTTTCTTGCTTATTTTATCCGATGATAACCTGAACGCAAATATAGTTTTGTAAAGTAAGCAGATCCACTGAGTTCATCCAACAATTCGTCAATAACCAATATTGGAAATCTGTTTTTAATAGTTAATTCATTAAGTTTCCTGTAATTAATACACACCACCATGAGTTATTAACTAATAAAACAGGAAATGAGATGGGACTGGTACTTTCCTGAACCATTTTTTCCCACCATTTCTTGCAGTTGCTTTTGTATTTCATCTTTGTGCGAGTGAGGGTACATGTAAGGTTTTAGTTTGAATAGTTCAGAACTAGGCTTAAGTAATATCTAATGATTAATCTCTCTTTCTGGAGGTAGTGAACTTTGCCACTAAAAAACATCACAAAATTTAGATAAAACCTGATGAAGCTTCTCGGGAATTGATGCCATATTCAGATCCAATATAGAAACCCGTGCTGCTTCACCTGTTTTCTGAACCACTTGACACCCAAAAACATGTTCAAATCCGTCTTCAGTTTCTGTACCCACCACATAAGCATGTACCACATTTCTTTTTCGGTACTCTGATATTTCTCTAGCCTCATATCCCCTTAACAATTGTAACTTGGTCATGTCACTGTTTCCATATAGAATGTTCTGAGATCCCGAGCTGCTAATAGCCACATCATCGGTCTTGAAATCAAAAGCTATAGGGCTGAGATGTCTCATCCAATCTACTTCCACAATAGCATCAACTCTTTCTAATGGCATTACTTTAAAATAGAAAGTAAACTGATGATCTTGTATTCTCCAGGGCACTTCAGGATAATAACTTGAACCTTCCACACACCTTACTGCCATCTGCAATGGTTACTATGAAAGGTTTAATGTTTAATTCCTTCAATTTCATCTTTCTAACCAACCAGGGATCCAGGAAGCTGTCAGTACTTCCTGTATCCAATAGCATAGAAACTCTTAGTTCTCAAATATATCCATACAACTTAATGGTGTTTGCTCTTATTCCTGTTCTAACAACATTAGCATGTTATCTGATTTGATTCCTCTAGTTGCAAAAGTTCTTCACAATCTACTTCTGCTACCAGAACATCCTTATAATCCGGTTGCTCTTGATCTGTAATGAAGTGAACCTGCTTATACTAGCATACATAGCCTAGATTTGAGCTCTTACCACATTTAAAACACAAATGATTGTCTCTTCTAAATTTGAGCTCTTAGGGACTGATTCTTTTAAACCCAACACTTACTGATTTCTTCTCAGTGTTATTGCTTCTACTCAAGTTCCTTTCCTTATCATTCCTCCTCATACCTGGATAGAAACCACTACTGACAATTCCTTTAAGCCTTTTATGAATCATTCCCAAGTTTAGTTTCTGCAACATTGCCACATCCACAGTTTCTTGTAGTGTACTCTGCCTAAACAATTTAACCATAGGCTTCAAGTCCTCTTTCAATCCACTTATAAAACTAGAGACAAAGTAATGTTCAGGTAAATAAGGATTATTATTGATTAAAATCAATTTCAGATCCCCAAAAATTTCATGTTATTTCCTGACTGAAATTTTCTAATACAGGTTATTAAATTTCTCAATTTAATCCTTAATTCCAATTTCAAGGAATCTTTTCAGTACTTCCTGACAGAAATCCTTCCAACACATACATTTCCAGTTGTTTTCTCAGCCTAAAACCATATCTCAGCTCTACCTTTAAGGTAAACTTCAACTGAATCCATCCTATCTTCCTCTGAAATTTGAAAGAAGTTGGAAAAACTTTCACACCTTCGAAGTCACTCTTTCGGTTTATTTCCAGCAAATGTGACCAATTCTACTTTCGATTGTAAATTTCCATTACTTCTACCTACTACAATCCTCCAATTTTTATGATAAAACTTATCACAAACCCTTATCCTAGAGCCATTTACTACAGTATTAAATTCATCATAAGCTATGAACCTAGGGCCATTTGCTAAAGCAGATTGAGCTCTGTTCTTAATCTTAGGAGTAGGAGATTCAGATGTTACCTCAATCGGCCATTGGTGAATCAAAGACGAATAAACAGCTCTGTACTTAGGAATTCTTCCAGAACGTTCTCTAGGAGAGAATGAAGGCCTCTTGAACACCTCATTTTGAACTTGAGTGGTTCTATCATCTCTTCCTTACGGTGTTTGCATGTTCATCCTAATCCACTGGATCTGCTGATTGTTCTCAGCTGATTGCTTGATCAGCTCTAAGTTTTGCTTCACAAATTCCGCTTGAATCTTCTGCAGTGAGGTGTCCAAGTGATTCTCCAGCTCAGCGTTCTGATCCTTCATTTCCTGGAACATCTCTGCAACTTTTAGCTCCAGATCACGTGAGTATCCAACGTCTTCATTCTCGTGTTACCACCCATCACCGCCAAGGATTCTTTGACTCTGATACCAAATGTAAATAACACAGAAGTTCCGCAAGGATTTAATGGAAAATTCAGCTCCAATTAGCTTAAATGTTCAGAAATCGAGAGGGAGAAAAGAAGAAGAAATACAGAAAGAAAGAGAGCAGCAATTGAGATAAATTCCTAACCGATAACTACCCTTTGCAATTCATAACATTTATACTTTCTTCCTGATAGAAAAACTGAATTATAACCTCCCGCCCAATAGCTTCTTCGTGTTCTTGAGCTGACACTAATACCTTCCTCGTATTAATTCCAGTTCTACCCTTGGGCCAAGAATGGTCTCATAACAGAATACTGGGGCATTGTGTTCAGTTGGGGCCGATTGATATTTTATCTCCAGCATCCGGCCCATTGCTTTAAAAATTTCCAAGACTGTTAAGGAATTAATTTGAATCCCACGTGCCTGATCTTTTGACAAATTCAACTTCATATTCAAGAATAAGGAACACCACCATTGCCAAGATTCAAAAACAGTTTCTTAAATTCACGACTCTATCCATCATGAATTCACATTAAACTAAAAAATTTCAAATAATTTTACAAGTAAGATGTTAATGAAAAAATATGTATTTGTTGTCATTTTATTTTATCCCTAACATTAAATATATCCATAATTTCATTTTAAAATAATTTATACATAAAAATAACAGCCCGTCTCCTGAAAGACAGTCTTTCCATATATTATGGAAAGACCAAGGTTTAAATTGCAAATTAAAAGAAATGAAGATAAAAATTTTAGATTACATTAATCGGGTCATAAACATATGACTACTGCATATTGCATAATACATTTTTAATATTGCAACTAAAACCTTTTACCTTTCTATTATCCTAATTAAATCACATATTTCTATAAGTCTATGGAAAGACAGTCATTCCCAACACTTTGTCTAAAAAAAATGTTATAAATCACCGGAAATTATTTTCTTGCACAAATATATGAAAAAGAACAATTAAAGGGGTTAATAAATAAAGAGTCTATATCTTGCAAGACCATCTTACCATAAAACCAAGGGTAAATCACAGTTAGTGAAAATATAAAATGGAAGCATTTTAAATTCGAGGTTTAAAACATAATTAATTTGAATTCGGGATGGAACTTATAAAGTGCCCTAAATTCGGAGACCTAAATGCAAAAAAAAGAGAAGAAAATATTCGCCTCTCTCCTGCTCTGGCTCAACCTCCCCCCTTCACCACCTTCTCCGGCATACCTTAGCGGTGGTCTAGGCAAATTGGTGGCTTGGAAGAATGAAACGGCCTTGTTTCCACTAATCCGGCCATCGTGATCCAAATTTGCTTATCAGAAATATGCTTTGAACTGATCCAATTCGGACCGTGATTTGAAACCAGACCGAAAATCCGCTTGATTCTCGTCTTCAGATAAAAATAAGGGCACACTTACAACACCATACCAGGCGGTGAAATTGTGCAGCGAGTGTGATTCGTCCATGATGGCGGAGCGCCGCCGTGGGTGTTGGTTACCATTTAAGACATGCTGGTGGACGGAAAACACAAATCACGGTCCAAAACTTTTGTTTCGAAATTCCTATTCTATTTTTGGGCGACGAAATAGGAAAAGAATATCGATAATACCGTTGAGCATAAATTGATTATATCAAATTGAATAATGAAAATTGAATGAACAATTTAACATATGCGAGTATAATAATCTTTTATTAATCATTCATGCACACAATCGAAAAAACTTAAATTATAAATAATCAAAGCATAAATCACAAAGTGATGGAGTCACGAGTAATCTCACTGTCCTTGAAACGAATGAGTCATGTCGTGGACTTCGTTCCCTAGAATAAAACGGTAATAATTAACACATAAGAGTTACCTGGGATTCACGCAAGACCCGAAGAACTATCACCGACAGACCAACGGACAGAAACTTCAAGAGAGAGAAAGAGGTGAGACTCAAGTTTAGAATAAATGAGGAACTTGAGAATGGTGCGAGTTTCCTGACAGACTTACAGGCTCTATTTATACTGCTCTAAGAGACTCTAATGATGGAAACATGATATTCTAATTTTCTGTAATTAGAGAAAAATATTCTCCGATCACGAACTCATCAAATCCGAGAACATTCCAAGAATAATCAAATCAAATCTGCTAGAAATGGAAGAATTATCTTCGTAATATTTTTGGCATATTAAACATGGTAAACCGCGTATTTATTCATGACAAAATACCTCACAAAATATGGAAGTATTTCGTTCTTATCTCTTAATAATTACACACAAGCAATTCTATATATATTACGCGGTTGGGCCTTCTAGATACTTCCACGCGGTCCATACGCATTTTAGACAGTCCAGAGAAAAATATATCTGGGCCAATTTCTGCCCATTTTTTCTCTTTCAAGTGTGACATTTCGAATATCCATATCTCATTCACCCTTGATCCATTTTGAGAGTTTAAATAGTTGATTTTATAGTACTCGCGGAGGATAACCCAAAAATGACATTCACCGACCCTAAATTCATTTGGGTTCCACTCAAAACGAAGCCCAAAAGTTGACAAAAATTAACTTTTTAACCATTATTTTCCAAAAATTCCCCACATGAATAGATATCAAAGTAGGAATCAGAACAATCACGTCAGACACGGAATTTGACTTGGTGATAGATTCATTTTAACGGCATAGATGCTGCATAGGATAAGTAGTTGTCACCTTTTGAACTTTCCTTTGAGGGAGTACACTTAGCCCACTGGTTAGGAAGTAGACGCGATGTCCTTGAACTCCCCCTACCTCTTGTGTGAATGACAATGCACTTCCCACAGACATCTTTCCTACCCTTTGCGCTTTCCTCGGTTGTGTCCATTAATCAGGCCATGGCACACGCCTAGTTCTGTAAGGTTTCTAAAGAATTGCATCCCAACAATTCCCTTTCGAAGCGGTCATACTTATCGCTTGCATAGGTGATTCTTGGCGTAAGAGCAATTCCATAAACTATGCTCTCTTTCAAGTCCTACACACTCGATGTCATGAATCATTAAAAGCAATTTAATGCTTAACCTCCATTTACATCACTGTTTCTTCATCGTAGGAATAAGACAGGAGGTGCGATACCCCCACAGTGATCGCAATGGGTCTTTGCAGTTTAGTTGTCCCTGTGAACCTAGATCTTGGGATATCCAGTCACATAGGTTGGGTGTCCACGTACGTAACCCATCATTTAATGGACTTCAGTCTCATTCCTCTTGATGATGTTTCAACTAACTCTCGATTCAACCCTTTAGTCAAGGGATCGGCTATGTTGTCCTTCGACC